>JAHPZR010053287.1:7500-25676 GCA_019787425.1 Platygyra sinensis | reverse complement strand
AGTTCGACAGACTCAAGGTGTCGTGCCACCTGTTAGTGCGTGGACTGCGATATACGTTTACAAAAGCAGGTGTCGATGTGATCTCAGCGGAAAAGGTACCCACTTGCCATAAAAGTGCAAAATGCCGTAAAAATGATTCTGGCAGTAGAAATGAAATCAGAAAAATTTGAAGAACATCAACAGCAACTGACAGTACAATTGAACAACGACGATCTCCTACATCTTGATCTGACGAGGAGAAGGAAAAGAGTGAATTCCAAGCACCAAAGCGTGGAAGGCTATGAAAAATAGATTCAGACAACGGCAGTATCTATGTTGCAGATATCTTTACGGATCCTTCAAGTTAAAAATCGCGACAAGAACTTCAGTTTTCTTCACTGTCAGCAAATTTCTTGGCAATTCAGTCCATGGTCTAAACAGAGCACCTGATTGGAATGTCCTTTCGAGCACATGGCATCAAAAGAGCGAAGAGAATGTTGAGCTGAATTTTGATGAGCTGAAAGAAGTTACATGGGATGTTGAGAGTGTTGAAGAGGCTGTGCCAGTAGGAGCCTTACCACCATCCTCCCGCGTCCGATCTTCTCGGACTTCACTGGCTCGTCTTTCCCCTTTCCCTCTCCTTCGGCCGCCTGCCACGCAGGCTAGTTGGAGCCAGTACTCACTAACACCTAACCTGATTTGTACACGCAATCAAATCCAGCACCGATAATTCAGGTACATGATAAGGAGGGTCCACAGCTCAGACGACCACGCAAATACCTGGCTGTAGAAATGCAAAGATGTGTAGACGCTGGACGCAGGCTTGCATGCTCCGTCTAAGTAAACGGCCCCATTACAAATATGATCGCCATGCGGTGTAGAAATTGGAGACGAAAATAAAGATACAGACAAGTGGAGGCATAGTACGGCGAACGAGCAATTAGTCTTAGGGTGTGATGGCGTCCCGAGGGTTGTTAGACCGCTACAAGCAGGGAAACGACCCCTTCCGGGAGCTGTGTTCTGACGGGACCAAAAGGCCTGCGGCTGTCAGACCCTGTCACGCTAAGCCCTCCAAAAAGAGACGCCGCAATAACAGTTGGATCATATGTCCAATATGGTGCTGTGCTGAACTTCTCCTTACTTGAACGTTTGTCTACAGGTTAGGAATGAAACTGTGAACTTTGAACGAGTGGTCCCTCGTGAAAGTTCCATTGACCGTTTGTTTCGCATGACTGTTTGTTGTAATTTTATAGAATTGCGTGATTCAACTGAAGTGGGTATCTAAGAACAAGCTTGCCTGTTTCTATTCATTACCAGTTAATTAACAGCAGATTATCAAGGCCCGTGTTATCACCAAAACAAACAAAGTTTCGTTTCCTATTGTCGCGACAATCGATATTCCGTGATCGAAGCGTTTGCAGCGCTTCGCAATGATGTCAGAGAATTGTTCAGTAGCATACAGAGTAAGAGCGACACATTGCAGTTTTTAGTAAACCTGCTACAAGCAGCTGCCTCTTCGCTCTTAGCCATCGTAACAGTACATTAATAGTGGTATTTTACTTGAAATCCTTCAAAGTTCTCAGTGTTGATTTATGCTTCAAGCAGATACTTGACTGGACAGATGTCACCTTCGGTTAAATCAAGAGCAAGCAGAGCAAGTGTTTTTTAAAACCAAGCGGCTGAGAATAACGTTATAGATTGTTTTTTCAGTTGATTGGTTATACAAGTCTTCTGTTATGCACACTGTAGCAATTGGCTTACAAAGTTATTCTTACTGAAAATATGGTGGACGCATTGAATAAGTGTCGAAAAAAATAGCAATTCGACAATTTTGAATAACGAGTTCGAGAAGAGCCGGCTAAATCATTCTCAATTTATATTGGGAACAGTACCATAGCACGTCATTCCTAGTTGTATTTCTCACGTTGATCATAGTTTAAAATAGAGAGAATTGGTTAAACATCAAAGAAGCAAACAAACAAGCTGAGTTTATTATGTTGGAAGGTCATAGACCCTGCGCATCTTTTGGGGTTTTATCAGGGAGTATTTATTTGCATGAATTCCATAATCGCAATGCTTCTTAGGAGGGCTGAATAGGGGTATGCAAATCCGCTGATCCTTACCTTTTTTTTCACCAAATCCGTCGATCCGCCAATTTTTTTTTCTCAAATCCGAAACCACAACACACATCCACTGAAAACAGAAGTGTAAAGGTTCAAAGGTAAACTGGTGCATGTGAATGCCACTTTTAATTCCACCCAAATAGTAAATAAGGCAAACATGCTTGATGGCTATAACACAGTACAATTCCAATTAGTCTCACACTTGAGTTTAAATGAAGCTTCGTTCGAAAAAAAGAAAAAATTTGGATGAACTCATTAACATACCAACCAAGGCTGAAGAAAGATCTATGATCCAAATTTCGTTTAGGACCCAAGATCCGAACATAAGAAAGGCAAAATCCGGAATCCGCGTCAAAAATTACAGCTGATCCACGATCCACTGTGTTTTTACTGTGAAAACCTATTCACCCCCTCGCTTTTTCTGTTGGTAATAGTTCTATGAGCACACATAACAACCCTTTTGGTTTCTTGCCAGGTTTTGTGAAGGGTCAACCCCCAAAAGAGCAAAAAAAAAAAAGCATACAACAAACAACTTTGCCAAGTTTCATAGATGAACAAGTTATGTAAACGAAATCGGATAAAGCGGTTAAAGAAAGGGTTAAATCTCCCACAAACAACACCAGTCCTGATATCAAGAAGCTAAGAATCTAAAACTAAAGTTAACTTTTTTGATAACTGCACAACTAAAAGCTAAGATGACAGTAGCTGCTAACGGAAGGTTACGTTAATATTCAATCAGAACGCCAGAATCAGTAGAACGCGCCATTGTTCGTGAATGTACCTTGGACCATGTGGGAGTTGTAAAGGAAACGACAACTTAATTTAGGCAATTCGTTTTTTTTTTTCGTTAGTTATGAGCTCTAAACTTCAGATTGGCAGAGCGATATTCTTTCATGGGCAAAACACTACGGTCACAAAAGAAACAAGGCCGCCGGGATGATTTTCTGAGCAGTATAAACTGCACTTTCATACAAATTCACACACACTTGGAAAATGTCTGCACGACGTTTTTCAAGTTAGCCGTAACCCAATCCGTCTTAATCTTCTCCAGCTTTGCCTAACTGTGCCACTTCTTGGCTCTTCTGAGTTTCGCTTAACTATTTCTACAGGCTAAACTGCTTGTGTGATATTTAAGATAACTGTATGACCATTTATCAGATCTGAAATTACGTAAAATTGCATGACCATGCCCTCTTAGACTTAACCGCAAGCGTGTTTCAGATTTGACACTTCGCAGGGGTCTAGATTAGAATGTCAGTATGCCGTCCAGTTTTCAAAAAACGTAAGGCATTTTACAAGTTTTCTCGATGGCATCAAAATATTGGTGCAATTCCAATTAACAGGTCTAATAAAATTGCTGTAAAGAAATCAAGAACTCCTTTTTAGGCTTCCTGGATTTATTATGTTCACGTTGTTTTGCGATCGCCACGTGTTTCGTAGCCACAACAGTTCCTTATCTGCCGGTATGTAGTACATGTCTCTACCTGCATGTTATTGATCATACCCGCTATTTGTATTAGTGATGACCTTTAACGTTTATAATCATTTATATCGTATATTTAATTTCGGGGCTAAAAATAACATTACACATCATAAAAAAAATGTTAAACAAACTTCCGTAGTTTCTATTTATCCTGTTGAAAAAGTGAATAAAGTCTACTGAACATTGGGGAATATTACGAAATTGGAAAATGAGAAGGGCATTTGGTTTCGGGAGAAATGGTTTGCGAAATAATTCATATTTGGTTTTCATGCTTCAACGTTTAATTTTGTTTTTTCTTTTGCAATATTTAAATACTTTATTTCTGCAATTGACTTTGTTATGTTTGTTTCCATATGCAGAATTAAAAAATGCAGCTTGTACTTTTTTAACAGATGTTGGCCGTTATAGTCTTAAAAGTGAAATATTATAATTGATTGATGATTGATTTTTACGCGATAGTAATTTAGCTCTGAAATACAACCAGGGTCACTGTAGTGCGTTTATTTTGCCATTTCCATCACCAGCTGTCATTTTGGAAAACTTTAAGCGCTTCTCGACATTTCGTTATGTAAATAAACAGAGTGGCTGTTTGCTATTTTTATTACCCAGGTTACGAGCCACTGCTCGCGGTTTCCCGCTCTACCAAAATCCCACTTAAAAGAAGTAGTCTAATGAAAAATCTAGAAACGATGGACACAGCAAAGCTCGTTAATAATTTTTGCGAGGTTAAATATATTAATTCAGGCACACGACCCTTCACGGGCGGCCGTGCGTTGAGATTACCTGCTAATTAAGGTACGATCTAAATGTCAACTTTAGCCCCGCGTACGCGTGTATCAAACCGTTTGGTAGATAGTGTTACAACGAGTCGAATCTTATATAACACGTTTGCATACTATACAGCACGTTACTACAGCGGAAATTTCATTTGCGATATCAACGGACCCCAAGGATGAAGGTCGCTGCGATCTTGGTGGCTCTGCTTTTTACAGCTTGTTTTCTCTCCTCGGTTGATGCATGGCGAAGACGACGTCGAAGGCGATGTAGACGTGACTGCACCCCTGGTCCTTGGAGTAGTTGGAGCACGTGTACAAGACCATGCGGCACGGGTACGCAGTACCGCACAAGAGGGATTTCTATACCCGCGATATGCGGAGGCTCGTGCAACCATGCTTTAAGGGCGACTCAAAGTTGCAACAAACAATGTTGCCCTGTCAATTGCGCTTGGAGCTGGAACCCGTGGGGTCCGTGCAGTGGTTGTGGGATCTCAAACAAGACGCGCACGTTAAAAATTACACGGAATCCAAGTTGTGGAGGAGCGGCGTGCCCCAGTCAAACAAGCGTGGAAACCATAAGTTGCGACACTGGAGTGTGAGTTAAGACGTCATGTCAACTGATTAATGTTCTATCAATTTCTTTGCTTAATATGAATATTTGGCTTTTAATCATTTTTTCGCCAATCATAGTTACTGAAATTTTGTCACGTTATATAACCAGAATGTAAAATGTTGCCAAATTTGCTTGTATTGTAACTCTCTCTCTCACTTCCAAACTCTTTTGAACAACATCACTCTCTCTGGTACTCTCTCCTGATCACACACAAAAGCGGTTACAATGATTTTTTTGAATTCCGAGTTCTATTATGGTACAACAATATTTTCATTGCAGCGTTTGTTTGTCAGCATTTCTTTGCTCCACTTCACTTAATGTACCTCTTTTTTCTAAAGACAATGTGTCTGTTTTGAAAGTTTATCTTGGAGAGCGCTCCTTAATGACGTCATCAAAATACTAATCCTGCAAAGCTTTTCCTCTCGTGTCGTTAATTACTGACAGGACTTTTTTTTGTTTCTGCAAAGTGTTCCGTCCGAGAGATGAAGAAAATTTAAAAAAAAAAATTGTCTACGAGACAACCCAGTTAGCTCAATGAAGTATGAATGATGAATGGCAAATTCGAGAATTTGCGAAGCGCGCGACTAATGGCTCTTATTTCTGTGTGTCCGATGATTTTTTAGGCCATGAACCATGAACTTACGTTCAGTTCGGCGCATGTGAAGTTCGACTTTTGACCGTGGCCTCAGCCTTTCAAAACAAAGAAGAGAAAGAAGAAGAAGGGAAGAAGAGAAGGTGTTGCAAATCTGATAATTACATATGGCGCGACGCATGACATTTGGCTAAATTCTGCGACACGCGAATGTTTTGAACGACCATTTGCCGTAACATCATCTTAACCTGCGGCTTTGTGGCGTGAACTAAAGGCTAAAAAAAGACATCTTCGTGCAATGTACATGACTGATATTCTACAGAACAAATACTTTTGTTTTTTTTAAATACTTTCAGAAAGAATTCCGAAGTAAAAACGTCTACTACCTGCAGTAAAATCTGCTATACTAACATGATAGCAGATCTATACTTCATCCGTTATCTTCCGAAAGTTGTCTTCCAAATAACGTAGCTTTAACTCGGCAAAGTTGAAATGTGGGCAGTATTTTTTCTTCCAACCACCCTAAAATCTCCGATTTTGTTGTTGTGTGTAATCATAGTTACCTATGTTGTAATACAGGCATAGCGATCTTGTCGTTGTACTTGAAACCTGACGTTACGAATCAAACTGTTCGGTAGTCGAACTCCAGCGAACTTAATCGAAAAATCTGTCTAAGTAAGGTTTACGAATGAGCAATTTACAGGTAGTATTTTTATTGATGACTTTTGGCATGGAAAATACATTGAAAGACAAACTGTTTGTAAAATCGCAAAACAATCCCGAAACGTAAAGTTCAACGGACAATATAAAATTAATCTTACTTCACTGTAAATCCTATTTCATGTTATGATTTGTTTTTATCAACCTACGGAGTCCCAAGCCGTCTGCGTAGCTGGCGATTTCGTCGGAAAGCACGCGTGTGAGATCACTGCGAAGACGCAACTTCTCCCATTTTGCCGTTGGTTTGAGCGGCCTATGGCCTTGGCGCTCGCTCGCTCCCCAACAAAATCGACAAAAGCAATTTCCATTCAGTTTATTTATTCGTTGTTCTGGGCTAAACACCCTCGTATTCACTTGTTATTTGCAAGCAACCCCCCATTTCCACTGAATGTAATTAGACATTGATTACGATCGTTTTTTTTTTTCAATCAATCGAGCCTAATCGGACCCAATCGTACTAATCGAACTTGATCGAGCCCAATCGAACTCAACCGAACGTTCGATTGCGCTCGATTGCTCAACTTTTTTTGTGAGAGTGCGATTGTGTTCTATTACCGAACTCCATTGAACCTAATCGCGTGATTACGTTCGATTAAGTTTGAATGAGTTCGATTTGGTTCGATTCGTTCGGCACTTAAAACGATGCATGCATTGTGTGGGGGTATGTGATTGACAATTTTAATTATATTGGACGTGGGCGTTTCCGACCAAAAATAAAAACACATTGAGATAACTGATTTTGTACTTCACGCGTGGCATCCGCACGGGAAACTAATGCAGGTCACAGTTAAACGTTATCTCTTTTGACGTATCCTGATCCCGGGATCCTGATCGTCACACCACAGATTTCCGACTTAGATTTCCGACTTAGATTTCACTAAATTGTCCCAGAGACCAGCTTTAACCGCACATTAGACATGCCAGCTCACGTTCCCCTAGCTGCAATTGATCTACAGATATCAACAGTGACCTATGGTACCTGGCACGATTGGCGCTCTTGAGCTCCCAGACTGAAATTTTTTTCTGCGCAACAGCAAAAAACATACGACTTGGGTTATCAGAAAAGACTCAGAAACCACCACATATTGAAATCGGTGTTCGTGGTTTTGATTTGCGAGTACAGTGTCCATACTTACGAGATTCAAGTCGATCGTACGTGACATTGTTTCCACAAACAATGTGCAAAATGATTCTTCTATTTTTGTCATCTTAACGATGTGTTTTTTGTTGTGCATTGCTGTATCAATTTACAATTTAACTTTCAGCAAACCCAGCCACACTAAAACATTTACAGACACATATTTATCGTCTCATGCATTCTCGCTACAATGCCTGTGTGGCAGTTTGTCTTTTGGTTGTCAACGAAAGGTTTCGGAAAACCAGACAGGAAATGCGCACGTGTTTGTTACTGTTTGCCCCAGTAACGGTTTGCGGTTTTCCTCTTTCTCATCGCTACAAACAATGAAAGCTTATGATAAATCTCCTGCCTCCTGCCGTCTCCAAGAGAGCTGGCTTGCAATCTAACAAAGAAAGCATTTTTTGCAGACAACTGCTGAAAATCCAAGCGAGGTGTCGCGTAAAGACTCTTGGAGCAATGCAGTAATCTTTAATGAGAATCATCAATAATAATCTTTGGAAGAGAACATATGCCTGGTAGAGGTCACAAGCTAACAACCTAAACAGTCAGGTTTCTTATGTTCCTTCATGGGTTTCTGTGGCGAATGAATCATCCGGTGTTTTCACTAATATCGAAGGCAAATGTTACAAAATCCAAGTATGAAGTCGAATTGATTGGTATGGAAGTTTCCAACTCATGCTCGATTTCCGACAGGCTATCAAGTTCGGTATTTGCCTGAAAATATATTTAAAGAATCGGTCACGATATTGAGCGCACAAAACGATGGCTTTGCGCAAAGGTTAAAGAGATGTCTCTGTGAAACATTTTTTTGTGAACATCGCGCCGGCAAATGTTGTCCACGTTGCTAAGCAACAGACTTATCCTCTTTGCGTCATGCTGCTCGAGTGACGTTGCTGACATTCCTGAGAGTGAATGAGACCTTTTGAGTGTTAGAAGATAGAGTTTCTTGAGAGTTCATAACTGGTTGTCTATACCCTTATGTTTGGCATGGACATCCTTGGTAAACCAAATTAAACAAACGCATTTCATATCTTTGGATGATCGTACGTAGTGATCGCCACATCGCGTGTTCCACGCGCGCGCATTGCCCACTCGTGCCCTGGTCTCGGATGGCCCGCACCTCTTTAGGGTCTCTTTACAACCTCTATTTTATTTTGATTTGTTCTTGTTAATCTGCACCTCTGTTGTTGTTAGGACTAGGGGCATTGTTTGTGTTGTTTACCTATTGTCTCGTTTGGCCAATTATAAAGACCTTTGTAAACGGTGCGTGCCCCTGGTCTAAGTAAGCTCGATTTCCGTCGCTCTCTCGTGTCCGGTCTATCCTCCCCGTGTCTTCGGGGGAGGAGCACAGGTTCATTTCCCGAACAGCGGCTGGTAATCGAGCCTATGGTCTAAGGTACATTTAGCAGGAAAGTAAACTAGAACCTTTGCTTTTATTCAGATGCTGTCCAGTGAACTGTGCCGTCAATTCCTGGTCATCTTGGGGGAGTTGTAACGCGGCATGTGGAAAAACTGGAACCCGATCACGCACCCGGACGGTTAGAACCCAACCTTCATGCAGAGGTACTCCGTGTCCAACACTAAAGGACACCAAGTCATGTAATGGACCCTGCTGTCCAAGAGACTGTCAGGTGAGTTAAATAATGCACACATGTAGTCTACTTCTTCGTTGGTGCTGGGCGACTTGTCAGGTAAATATTTTCGCCGAATTATTCAAAAGAATGGGTTAATTGTCGTTGTTGTTGCTATTGTCGTCGCATTAATTAATGGCTTAATAAGAATGGATTTTAATACGTCAAGTGGTGAACAAAATTCCTGTATATATTTTGTGTAAGCATTGCTTAAATTTAAATTCAAAATACCTAAGATAGCCAAAGCTAACCAGATTGCCGGCTGATTTTTTCCTTTTCTTCAGGTCACCAGTTGGTCGGCTTATGGTTCTTGTGTAGCTCCGCCTGGCAAGTGTAGTGCCAACAGTGGTAAAAAGACTAGAACTCGTACGATAACTAGGTTTCCAAGCTGTGGTGGAAAGTCTTGTCCTTCATTGATCGAGACACCTTCATGCACCCCTGTTCCCATTAGATGCAAGGTAATTCTTATACTTCTGAGTATGTTTGGCTGCTGCTTATCATTGATGCTCACTTTAGTTAAACTCCCATAAGTCGACAGTAAGTCTAAATCTCAAAACAATATTTTGGAACCGGAATTAGTAATGGAACATCCATCTCAAGGGGGTACTTGAGTACTCAGGCCTGGGGGGACTCTCATATAAAAAAAGACGAGCAGCTGCTCGTCGAAAATTTTGAAAAGAACCCTTAAGAGGATCCTGTCTTGTGGGCGTGGCTGTAGATCTTTTTCACCCCTTATGGGCACCTATTCAAAAACAGCACATTATATCCTGTCTTTTTTTTCGCTCAATACTCTGAAAGGTACCGCAAAAGCTCCCTTTAAGTATCCCCGTCCTTTTTATAGTCCCCCCGGGAACTTAGGTTTCATTTCATCCACTTTCACTCTTAACTTCTTATCACGATTGTCATCACAATCACTGCATTGACGAAATGAATCAATCTCTTTCTTCAGATGAGTTCGTGGAGTTCGTGGAGCTCCTGTACACCAAAAAATGGCAAGTGCGGCGCGGGTACTCAGTATCAAACACGTACAATTGCCACGGCACCTTACTGCAGCTCTGCCTGTCCAGGGAAAACGCAAACGCGGTCGTGCACGCACAGTTGTTGTCCTGTTGATTGCGTGACATCCTCGTGGACTGCTTGGAGTGCCTGCTCTAACACCTGTGGCTCGGGTAAGTGTCAGAGAACTAAACTATCGATCGTTCTTTAGAAGTCGAAATCTGATTTTTCCGGAGAAAACGATCGTCTCCCCCGTCTCAGTAACACTGTCCCGCAATCTTGAATACTGTATTGTCAAAGCCGGTTCAAACAAATCCCGCGCTGAAATTCAGTGACCATAACGGAATACTGGATTTGGTTTAATGATCGTCACGCAACAGTACTCTGGAATTTTTGTCCCATTCAAATCAAGGGTGATTTTTTCTTCTTTTAATATCGATACACTGACAAGTAAACATAATTTAAAATACAGTATCTTCAACCACGAATTTTTTTTCTTGATACCTCTAAATTTTCCAATTGCATGCGAGAAACGTTACTTCTTCTAGCTCTAGGTAGCCGGTCACAACGCTATCGCTAATAGTACTTGTTTTCAGGCTCTAAGACAAGCACTCGAAGCATCACGACCCAGCCTTCTTGCAGTGGGAAATCCTGTCCAACACTGAAGAAAACAACGTCTTGCTCACAGTACAACAATCGCGATTGCGTCATGTCTGCCTGGACGTCCTGGTCACTCTGTAGCAATGGCTGTGGAAGTGGATGGTCTACTCGAACACGCAGTATTGTTACGTCAGCGTTATGCAACGGGAAAGCATGCGGGACTAGGTCAGACAAGAGACAGTGCACTGATTATAGAGAGAACAGAGACTGCGTGGTACGTTGTAACAGATGAAGGGGTCATATATGGAATAGAGTTTGTTTCGTTGGTGAACGTTAAAAATATATATAAGCGTCGAGAAATTTTACCAGAAAAAGCAATCGATCAGAGAATTGATTCCAGTATATATATATACTGATTGAATATTTCAGGCCACGTTTCGGCATGGGAACTGAGAAACAGTTTCACGAAAGCGTGCGGTAAATGAGACATTGCAAACAGAGTTTGTAACGTTTTCGTTTGTTTTATTAAGGTAGAAGTAGAAATCTTCAATCACACTAAATTTTAGCAACAGAAGAGGAGAAATTAGAACGACTGAAAGGCTGAAAGTGAACTTGATTCTGTGTTTCTTTTAAAGGTTAATTCCTGGGGCTCGTGGGGAGTTTGCAATGAAAAATGTGCTGTCGGGTCAAAGAGAAGAACGAGAACAGTAAAAATTTCTAAAAGGTGTCAAGGCAAAGATTGTCCAACCCTTCAGGTAAGCATAAATTATTGAGACCTCGAGAGAAAAGTGCGAAAATCTGGTTGTATTTCTCAAACTTTCACCAGTATTTTTTTCTCCCGCTATATGCACTGACTACGTGAATTAAAACCAAATAAGAACTTTGTTTTTCCAAGAAGCAGGGCGTAGATTGGGAAGGGAGAGAGGCGACGGGGGAGGAGTTAAGCCTCATGAAGGCATGGGTGAACTTGGATTCATAGCGTGCGTACAATGTATAGGAATCGTTTTATTACGACTTTCGTCAGTATTAGCTTAGACGCCATGAATTCTGCACATGGTTAAAAGTGACTAAGGACAAGTGTCTTTCTTTTGAAGGAAACTTCTCAGTGTGGAACTCCAACAATGGCTGTCAGCACAAGTGCTCTAACGGTGTATGCTCCTGTAATGCGGGGTATTATCTGGCTTCAGACAAGAAGAACTGCAACGCTAAAGATTGCAAAATGCCTAAACCGACATACTGCGCACCAGGTTAGTGTCGAAAAGAAACCACAAATCAGAAAATAAACGAATAAAATTAGAAAGCAAGGGTGGCCTATTCTTCGCTAAATTAGTGTTTAGTTTTGGTCACAGCGTGCTTGTCTTTGAAAACGCCTTGCTGCGTAAATCAGATTTGAGCCCGTCTAACTTCCAACTGTGCAGACATTCGAGACAAAATTCATGTTCATTATCTTTTCGTCCTTCTGAAGAAGTCAAGAAAATCGAGTCAGCAAAGTAATTACTCCCAAAATCCTGTAAGATTCGTCCAGAACTTGTTTATCTAACATTTATTAATACTAAACCCCAAGCAGGTTACTTTATTCAACACAATCTTCGCTTTAAAGCATAATTGCGGTGACTTTTACAGATATTATTTACAATACTTTTGCATTTACGGATTGGAGCTTGACCCTTCATCAAGTGCTTTTGAAATAATTGTCTCAAACAATTACCAATCATTTGTGAATCATGTACAGTGGAACCTCGATCTAACAAACCTCTATATAACAAACTGAACTCTTCGGTATAACGCACGAGAATCGTCTCCCCAGCAATAGTGAAATGTATGGAAAACAACCTCGATACAACGAAACCTTGTTATAGCGAACATATTTTGCAAAGATCTTCCTGAAATTAACGGTCACCACAGCAACAGCATGACCTGTCAAAAATATACTTAAGTTTTAATTACTCAAAAACCAACTCTCTTATTCAATTTTGAAAATTTTTCCACATAGGATCAAAGAGCCAAGTATTCATAATCATGTTAGAAAATCTGAGGAGACAGAATAGTTTCACTCGTAATTATTAAACTGAACAGTATCAAACTAATAGATTTGTTACATAATATAGTGAATCATTTTTTCTTCAAAACTTGAAGTACGGTTTGACTGATCGTTTCTAAGAGTTGAGAACCAAAAAATCAGCCATGCATGGTCCTGTTAAAGTTTGCCGCCTATTCTTCGCATTGTCTTGTCATCACATTTTGCCAAACCAGTACTGGGTGGTGGAATTATTTCCTGCAGAGCAACGAAAGGCTGGATTTGGAGTTCTGTAATAACCAAAGTTATGCTCCCCAGGTATTCCCTCGTTAGGGCTTCCATAAAAGTTACATAATCCTTGTCCAGGTTGGTAATAGCTCAATACAAACGGTGCTCTGTCTGTGAAGACAGCTGTCCGAGCATAGCAATTTAAGCACTGGTTCCCTCTTACGTTCATGAACTCATAACGCCTGCAAAATGTGGTTATCGGCGGCTCGTCCATGACGTCATAATCTTGGAGCAGCGCGCGAAAGTAATCCCTGAAGTCGATGCCGGTTGTTGGAATTCACAAGTTGCTCTCCAGTGGGTGGAATGGGCTCGAATTAACTTCATATCAGCAAGTGACAGACGGTAACTCGACCAGTTGTCACGAAAGACTCCATTGACAGGAAAATCGTCAAACAGGGGTTTTGCGCTGAATATGTCACTATCTATCCCGCCACTTTGGCCTTTCTCTAGCGAGTAGCTTTGTATTAGAGTCCAGGCCGCGCCCGGCTCCGAATCAAAATCACAATACACGTTTAATGTTTCGTTTGTCTCATTTCGTATTTGGTAAATTCCATTCGCGTGACTCCCAGATAGTAAGATGTCGTGACATGACCTCTGCGCTTCGTGACATTTGTGGCCGGTATAGCCAGGCGGACATGCGCACTTGTATCTTTTAGCTCTGATGTCACACACTTCACTACAAGTGCCGCCATTTTCACACGGATTTGATTGACAGCATCCGTTGTGGCATGAGTCACTTGAACAGATCTGCCAGGGGGGCTGAAAAACAAAAAAAGTAATTCCACCGAAAAAAAGTAAAGTGGCTGAAAAAAGTAATTCCTCTCTTTCTTAAATAAAAAGAGATTTGATCTAGTTGATCTTTAATCATGTTTGTAATCAGCTTATGCTTACGCTTCTGATAAAATTTGCAATGTATTATTTTGTACTTGCTCGAAGAAAATATTGGGTACTTTTCTCTGGTGGATTTTTGCTTAGTTGAGTCTTTTGCTGTTTTCTCACCACACAGGTGATCCTGTGGTTGTCTAACATCCCTTTAAGGGAAGCGGGGAATTAAATCTGTTTCTTAATTCTACTGAAACCGGGTAAGCCCCGGTGATATGGGATACTTTGGTCCGGTGTAGACTTTGCCAATTAAAGTTTTTGACGCGAAAGCAATTTCCAAAATTTCCCAACAGCATTGTACTGTTAAGTGCATTTAACCAAAAAGTAGCTGAGTTAATTTTGCCCTTCGTCTAACTAAAACCTGAAAGCCATTGCTTTGTTATAGAAATCGAAATTCACCTTAGTGAGGTAGCTTCGAACCATCTCAATATACGTCCAGCCTATTTTTGGTTTAATCGATTCAGGATCTGTGTACGAGGCAGCCCCGTTTAGTTGACAGTTTGGGCCAACTCCGCTGTGGCTTTTCACGTTGAATGATAAACACTGGCAGGTGACAAAGCATCTCGAAAAGCAACCATGATGGTCAGGTGAATAGTGTTCTGAGAGAAGATGGCCTTGAAGAGAATAGTTTCTTTTCATACGCAATTCGTCTTGTGCGTGTGGGAAATCTATTTTTTCACAGTTGTCGTCCTCTAGACATTGTGCTGATACAGACGTGATAAAAAGAAAGATTATCAGGCCCATTCCGAGATGTTTACTTAGCTTTGTTTCAAAACCATCGAGTGCTGTATATGCGTTGGTAAGGAAGGTGTGTTTAAGGGCGCTGGCTTTTGCATGCCTTTTTCTCGTTCTCTACACAATTAAAGCTTGTTTGAAATCACAACAGTGTGTTGCCACGGAGAGGGAGAATTGAGAATTTATTTTCCTATCAGGGCATAGCAGACTTCAGTACAAATTTTACCTGAAGTGCGAGCTTAACTTCTAATGAGAGAAATACGCTTCTTAAAATACAAGAAGCTGTAATATTAGAAATTATGTTTACAGTCACAAGAAGACGTTAACATTTGTTACCAATCTGCGTAAAAAGCTCAAGTTTATCAAGTTTATCAAGCTCATTGAAGGTGTTTCTCATAATTGTTTACAAATCGTTTTGACTTATCTACAAAAACGTGTTTAATTTGCTGTAGAGGAGGAATAAATTATTAAGGTGCACAAGTCGCTTTATTATTTTGTTTTAACTTCCTCGGAAGTAAACAATTCTTAAATGAGAGGCCGACAATTAAGTTGTTTTTCTGTCGTCATGGTGATGGAAAGCGCCAAATTTTAATTAAAGTGCCACTATGACGAAAACCGTATCTTTTCTATCAAAGCCACTTTAAAGCATAAACAAGTAGCCTGCATGAGAAGAAAAATGCCGTTTACTATTTTCAAATATCTCTTTTTGTTCGAGAGATATTCAAGTTTTTAAAATATGCAAATTAGCCAAGTGATGACGTCATACACTCAACCAAATTTTCATCAAATATGATAAAAAAGGATATCTCAGCCAATTTGTATCAGAAATGTTTGATTCTTTACACTAAGATTCTTCTAAATGTGCTCCACAATTTGAGCTTAACAGTTTTGTTACCATGGCAACATACTGGGTTCCAGACCTCTCCATTATTAAAGGCATTTCCGGCCACCTTTGGCGTCCCATTTTCATATTTGCAAATGGTGCCTAATATACATGATCCAACAAGCATATAAATATATTAGCTTGGGTTTGTGGCCTTGTTTAACGTTTTTCGGGCGGAAAATCACTTACATTTTGAAATCAAGTGGGTGGGGACTGGAAAAGAGTGAGTTGCCATGGGAACAAAATTTTTCGTAACAATAATTGTGTTTTCTGTAGAGCTATTAGCCTGCCAAGTTTCAATGCTCTATGCCGCAAATTAGCAAAGATACCGCTATTTATATACAGGATGTAAAATTGGGTTGAGTAAATGACGTCATCAGTCATCTCATTTGCATATTTTACACATTTTTCAAACTTAAATATCTCCGGAGCTAATGCAGATATTTGCAAACGGTAAACGGGGTTTTCATTCTTTTATAGAATTCTTTGTCACCCACCTAAAAAATCAAGGGGTAAAAAATTGATCATAGTGGCACTTTAAGGAAAACAAGAAAAAAGTAATTGTTTATTTAAAACCATGTGGGGGTTGAAGCAGCCTGGGAATAATGAGTAAACAATAGCCATATGTGGAACATTCATCTCCAACCAACAAAATACCTACAACACTACTGCAGTATACGTAATTTAAAAGTGAAGTAAAGTTGTTAAGACAGCGTGAATCGTTTTCATATATGAAAAAAAAAAATTGATGAACTCCGCACAGTTGGATTCTACAAAACAGCTGGCGATTTCCGCAGCGGTTTTTTTTAACGATACACAAGATAAATGATTTTTGAACCAGGGAATATTCTGCCCTTGCTTAAGAAAAATTAAAATCAATACAGCTCCACACTGATATCCAAATGTCAGTAAAAAATTGCTAAACCGACTGTGTAGAATAGGAGACTTCACTTTAATAGTAAAGCTCAAACGTTTCTGTGATACGATTTGTTCGAGGCTACTTTGTAGTGACCAGTTTCATTAAATTTTAATAAAGGTTTTCTAAATTTCTCGAATTGAGAAGTGGGACCTGTTTCACTTTGATCAAAACTTTGCTGAATGCTTCAAAATGCTAAACGCTTCAATCAGGATATTATTCCTTCAAGTGCGTTAAAACTCAGTTTGTCTCTGAGTGCGAAACGTTTGCTGCAAATGTGCAAGTTTCTTTTTTGTAGCAAGGAGAAACAATAAGCTCGCTTCTCAAAGTTTATGAAAAGGTTTGTGAAATGCGGATCATAACCGGGCTTCTATGTGTCAACACAAAATTTACTTATCACTCAAATCCTTTTTTGTGTCACTCATGCCACTAGAATTCCTGTTTCCTTTTACCTCTGCAAACCAATCAAAAAGCACCTTTGGCCCATGTTTATGAAAGGATTGCGATTTTTATTTGGCCAGCTTAACGTACTAACGGAAGCCAAAGTTGTTCCATCACTTGTCGTTAAAGAAAAATCAATTCCGTTTTCTTTAGGTACTTCACTCGGCAGCACTTGCAAACATGTCATTGTCACGTGCCCAGGAGGCAAGACCACGTACCCTGTCACGTGTGCTCTGGGATGTCCAAAGGACTATTCCATCAAGGGATCGTCCACGGTCACGTGTCAAACATCAGGACAGTGGTCGTCATATGCTACGTCATATTGCCGACGCAACAATGATCCACCCACGCAGGTAAGTGCGGGTGACGAACATCTCATTTCTCCGTCTAATGTGATTGCATTTTCAAGCAGATAAGGGACGAGAATTGCGAGAACGATCAAGTAGTGATGAATGAATGTTTTGCCTTGTGGGAACACTAATTCTTATGACTGTAATGGGTATAAATGTATGTAATGTGTATAAGTGGATGATCCCGGGAAGTGGATATGCAAAATTATACTTCGATCTCGTGACTGAGAATTTCGAAACCACTAAAACAGCTACTTGTAGCAGACAACATACCTTACATATCAATCGATAATTGTAACTCTATGAAACTCTCTCGTCTACTATTATGACCACAGCGTAATCACCAATTTAATTTAGAAACGAGGAATTATCTGGAGCGACCCTCATCTAACAGTCCCTTGTGGGACCTTTCTATAGACAAAACAAAAGATGAGAGGTCGTATTGTCCCCAACAGTCTCTTTCCAAACACTCGTTTTAACAAATTATAAACTTGTCAGAAAGGTAACTTTGGTCATCTCTTTCCCTTTGCAGATTGTTTTGTCCGGCTCAGCCAGTATTCCAGAAAACAAACAACGTGGCACCAAAGTAGGGACATTTTCGTCTGTGGACCCGAACAGTAAAGACAAGCATACCTATGGTATTGTCAGTGGAGGGAGTGGCAAGTTTGAACTACGTGGAGCTGATCTCTACACATTGACTGTTTTCGATTACGAATCTTCACCTAACAAGTAAGTTGTAAACGTCAAAGAGAGTTTTGAGATTATTTTTTGGCATTTTAGCTTCATAGCTGCGACAATTGTCAATTGTATTTTATAATGGCATTTAAAAAACTGTGGTCTATTTAAAATGCGCTAATTTGATTGGCTTTGCAATTGTTGGCTATTGGCCGATATGTAACACGCGAGTGTGGCCTGTGTGCTTATTGTTGATTCAGGACTGGAAAAGCAATATCCTTCTTATTTGTGCCAGGAAATTTGCCCAAAATATAGCTTTGGCGGAAAGGTTCTGCCAT
>JAHPZR010053287.1:0-5000 GCA_019787425.1 Platygyra sinensis | reverse complement strand
AACACTCTCCTCCATATAATGACTGGTATTGTGTTAATGACTACGTTTAGTCACAGAACAAACAATGAAATTTAGAGATCCAGGGATATTCAATGCACCATAAAGAAAATCTCCTCTTAGGTTGAATTTAAAGCGTCTCGTTCGTCTAACATCTGAAAATGTTGAATTTGTTTGGCTGACAAAGCATGGGCTGTTTTTTTTTCTTTTCTGTTTTGCCATCTTGACCTTGCATTTCGATCAGTTAACGGACTCCATTTTACTTTCATTAGCAACGTGAAGAGGTGTTGAAACTTTTTTCTCTGCTACTCAATTTATTTAGCCTCTTTTAAGCTTTTAATACTTATAACAAAGTTTGTAAGAGCAAATAATAAAGCACGGTGTTCGAAAAGCGTAGGGCTCTGAAGGTTGGTGTGCTAGATACCAAAACGTCTCTCTTCTATTTTTGCAGGTTGCAAAGTCCAACAAGAATTGCTTACTAAACGGTGGTTCCCAGTGCTTACTCAACTATGAAAGCGTATCCTCTTACTCTATAAAAGTCCGCAGTGTTGACAGCGGTTCTCCATCCCAGTCGGTCAATGCTTCATTTAACATCACTTTAAATGACGTCAATGATCAGCCACGTGATCTAAAATTGTCCAATTACAAGGTGACTGAGAACGCACCATTAAATACCGTGGTTGGGAATCTATCGGCTAGTGACGAGGACAAAGGTCAAAAACTCAATTTTTCATTGGTCGATGACGACAGTGGCAAATTTTCTCTGGACAGCAAAGGTGGCCTTTACAAAGCGAAGTCCACTGACTATGAAACGAGCACAGTGCATTACGTCGTTGCCAAGGTCACTGACAATGGGCAGCCAGCGCTATCGGTAAGTGATTAATGAACATGGTGATTACGTCGAATATCCGACAGTTTCTTCGTAGCAAAATTCATTGTAAGTGGTGTGTTAATTTGACGCCAGACTTCGTGACTTCGCTATTGAAATTCTCGGCTTTTTCTCAAGCTCAAATTCTAGTCTCACTGAAGAGTAATTTATCCAGTGGTTAGCGTTATCCACCTTTTGAACAACTGGTTCTAAAAGCAGAACTTTGCACTGAGTAAGAAAAATACCGCGCATCATTAGTCCACATCTTACTAAGACATTTAGGAGTATGGAATGCATAAAAAATAATTCCCCCTTTTTTTGCTGTCCTAGATGACCAAAAACTTTTCTATTGTGGTGCTGGATGTAAACGAGGCTCCAGTCTCTATCGTCTTAGATCAGCAGAGTGTGCAGGAGAATTCGATACCTGGTACTAGGGTGGGCACTTTAACAGCAACAGACACCGATGCTGTTCAGAATCTAACTTTTAAACTAGACGATGATGCGGGAGGCAAATTTTCACTTCAACCGAACACTTCCTGTCAGAATATTCCTTCAACCGGAACCCGATGCACCATAGACTTAGTGGTCAGCGGCGCTATAAACTACGAAGATACGTCAAACTTGGACATCATCGTCCGCGTGACTGACGACAAAGGGCTTTTCCACACGGAAATGTTTAATGTGACAGTGACTGACGTGAACGATCCGCCCACGAGTGTTTCATTGGATGGAAGTGCGTCAGCGTCGATTCCTGAAAACAGCGAAAACGTTCAGATCGATACTCTACTTACAGAGGACGAAGACCAAGGACAGAGTTATACTTACGTCTTGACTAACAACCCTGGAGGTAATTTCGAGATTAGAGGAGATAAGCTGTTTGCATCGAGAAACGCTAATCTTGACTTCGAATCATCTTCGAGCTATCAAATTACTGTGAGGTCGACTGATAATGGTAATCCACCGAAGTCCGTGGAAAAATCTTTAGTTATTAACCTCCTAGACGTTAACGAGAGACCAACCAAAATAACGTTGTCCAATAACAGCGTCCAGGAAAACACATCATCCGGGACGGTAATTGGCCAATTAACCGTCACTGACCCTGACAGGCAACAAAGTCACGTGTGTAGTTTAACTGATTCAGCCAGTGGGAAAGCAGGAATAAGCAACAACAACCTGACCGTTGGCGGTGCGGGCGTCGATTATGAAGAGGCCAGTTCGTTCAGCGTGAAAATTCTTTGTCGCGATACAGGCGGCCTAACAGTTGAACAGACATTTGTTGTTCTTGTTCAAGACCTCAACGAAAAGCCAACTAGTATAGTACTCTCAAACAATAAGATTCAAGAAAATCAGCAGAGTGGCACCCTTGTCGCGCTTCTCAATGTCACTGATCCAGACAATGTTAACACCCAAGTCCAAACGTTTTCGTTCTCAGTTCTCAGCAATTCGCAACCGTTTGTAATGCAAAACAATGCTCTTGTCACTACACGGGTGCTTGATTTTGAGAACAGCGCACAGTGGACAGTGAGCATAACAGCAACGGATAGCGGCAAACCAGCCCTGTCTCTAACACAAGCGTTCACCATCCAAGTGATTGACGTCAATGATGCTCCAAGTGGAATGACAGTAAGTGACAGTTGTTTGTTCTGATAGAGAAATCTTCCATTGCGCTGAAAAGCAAAAAGCAAATAAACCTTTATGGCAATTTGGCGTCATTTCAAGGTCCTATAAATACTTCAAGAATGGCATATCTTAAATGGTTGTCTTTTTTTTTTCAAATTTGTCGTTCTGAGTCCGTGTCAATCATAATTCTCAATCTCATCCTTCCTTCTTTCTGTTTGGTTTAGTGTTATCTCTTAATCTTTCTTGTATTTCTTCCTGTTGTCACGAAGCTCTTTAGAACCTTTAATTTCATTGGATCTTGTTGGCACGAAGCTCTATTGTTTTAGGGTTAGGGTCCATTGTTACCATTGTTTGTATATAATTTTCTCAACCAATCCTGTGAGACGTTCCGAAGAGCTTCGTGGCGGCCCATTTCTTCGTAATAAACTATTATTTTGACGAAACTTGTAACGCAGTTGTGAGAAACTGTCGTGACATTTCTTTTAAATGAATGCTTGATAATTTTTTGATGTGATATGGCGCCATTTCTACCTTCTATTCTCTAACTAATCATCCAATGCCGTACAAGCTCTGTTAGTATTACTGCAATGACCATGACTGCTCAACAAATCCTTTACTTGTATCTTTGTCATTTAGCTTTCGAGTTCTGCTGTCGATGAGAACAGCGACAAGGACACTCTGGTTGGGACACTGACGGCGTTAGATCAAGACACCTCACAAAATCACACATACCAACTGCTTAACAGCTCCTCGGGTAGATTTAAAATCGAAGGAAACAAAATTAAGGTAGGCTTTTCCACCAAAGGTGTAACCTCTTACAGCAACTCCTCTCATCGATCTTATGATTTGCTCTGAAACTACGCTGAGAGTCGTACTGCTAGCTGCATGTTTCAATCCTAAACTATAATTTATTCTTTATCAGTAATAATAACTCCAATTCATTTCTCAAGGTGGCTGTTTCCAACAAACAGTGTCTAAGCCAAGGAGGTTCTTCTTGCCTTTTGAACTACGAAGCTCAAAAGCGTCACATGATCCGAGTCAAAACAACAGATGACGGCACGCCTCAACTGTCCTTCGAGAAAGACTTCAGCATTGACCTGCGGGATGTCAATGACAAACCACGTGACCTACAACTATCCAATAATAAGGTGAAGGAAAACGCAAAGATTAACACGCTTATTGGCAGGTAAGTAACTCGTGAAATTTTTCCGCATGTCTCTCCACGCTACGGGTTTTGAGGGCATTTTTAGACTCATCTTAGTCTTATGAATTCGCTCTTTTTTTTTCCCTCTCGTCGGCAGGTTTACATCACGTGACGAGGACACCAGCCAACAGTTGACATATTCATTGTCGAATGACGACAGCGGTCGTTTTAGAGTTGATTCCCAAGGAAGACTGTACAAAGCAAAGGACACCGATTACGAAACCCAGACTATGCACACCATTAGGGCAGCGGTAAAGGACAATGGAAATCCAGCTATGAAGGTGATTTAGTTTACACAACTTTCGAACTAACATTACATCCCGCTAATCCTTTGGTTTAAACTTCTGCACAGAGGGTGTTCAGTAAGGCTTATAACTAGGATAAGAGGCTTACATTTTTTGGGCTTATGACCGAAACGAATAACCATCATTGCCTCCTCCTCCTCCTCCTCCTCCTCATCATCATCATCATTATCATCATCATCATCAACATCCACCAACATCATCATCATCATCATCATCATTATCATCATCACATCACCATCATCATCATCATTGTCATTATTAATTCATTATTATTATTATTATTTATTATTATTATTATTATTATTATTATTATTATTGTCATCATCATTTTAACCACCACGATGCCCTTCTTATTTTGATCTGTTTTTCTCCTTCACCATGACGATGTCTTGTTTCCTTTTAGATGGAAAAATTGTTCACAATCGAAGTGTTGGATGTGAACGAGGCACCAATCGGCACAATATAACTTCTCAAGGAGGGCAGCTGACCTTCCCGATGGACATGCGCAGATCCGCGAGAACTCCGCGACGGTACGTGATCGGAAAGCTACAAGCTTTGGATCAAGATGCTGTTAGACACTGGACTTTTAAACTGGATGATGACGCTGGTGGGAAGTTTACACTAGATCATCATCTGCTAGTTGCCAGACAATTACTAACATTCCTGTGTGAACACAAGGTGTACTGTCGATCTGAAAGTAATGGAGCTCTGGAATTACGAAACCTCTAAAGAGTATCATATAACCGTGCGCGTGGACAGACAAGAAAGGACTGTTCACGACTGAGCATTAAAGATTAGCATCGTTGACCAAAATGAGCGCCTGAAAAATGTAACGTTAGGTGGAAGCTACTCGGCAAGTGTGAATGAAAACAAAAACGGTGCGTTAGTTGGGCACTGGTGACTAGTGACCAGGATGTTGGGCAGTCGCACACGTATAAGCTTCTGGACGATGCCGCTGGTCGATTTGTGATTCAAAACGACAAGTCTTTATGTCTCGTCTTCGGCA
>JAHPZR010053284.1:30000-39351 GCA_019787425.1 Platygyra sinensis | reverse complement strand
AATCCCTTGCTTAATGGTTTAGAGGCTAGATTTACCGCTTCTCTGCAAGGGTGGACGGCATGGAAATATGTGGTTGATTTGTTGGAGCAAATTGGCTACATTCTTTAGAGGTACTCTTAAAACTCTATTGTTAACTGCCTGCATTTTTTGGTTAGGACACTTCTTAAGAATTGGAGTAAGCTAGCCATAGATGGATTCTCAGTTTAATATGACTAAGCTAGCCATCGATGGATTCTCAATTTAATCAAAGTGGGTGTATAAGATAAAACAACTCCAAATATTTTAGAACTTTACAGCGCTCATGAATTGTTCCATAGTAGACGTACTTTGTCATAGTTCTCTCGCGCCGCGGAAACATAACCAGCTGCAACCAAAATCAGCCACAAAAACAACAAACATGGACAACAACAACTTCTGAACCCTAAAACTATAAAAACGAATTACACTTTTAATTAATGATCTACCAGCAGTCCTCCCTGAATATTCTTTGAAAAAAATTACACTGATTTTTCTTAACTTATTATTATTGATTATTACAAAGAAAATAACTATTGAAAACAATTATTCCTTTGCAAAAATATCAGTCTCTCGGGATTTCTTTTGGATAAAAAGTCACATATTCTGTTTGCTATGTCTACCTGAAAAATTTGGCGCAATATCCTTTTTGAATTATAAGGGATCTCACACATTGCGTCTAAGCTGGGAGCTGTTATTAGCCACTGATTAGGACATTCCATAGAAATAAGCAAAAAAGCCTAGCAATAGCGGCGTTTCTAATACTCAACGCCGTACTTCGTATTCAGAGGAAAAAACAAAGGACATATCGCCGAGATATTGGTGAATTATCGCGAAAAACAAAGCGCGATATTAGCCACCTATCATTTGAGTTTTTTTTTTTTTTTTCACAAACTCTAGATGATACTTTGAACCACTAAAAAGTACAAGATTCGTTCAACTAAAGGCAAATTTAAAACCATACGTTACCATGAACACAAACGATACGCCCAATCTAGAACGAATCTTATCTTTTTTTTCTTCAAGCAACACAAAAAGATAACGAAGATATGACTAAATATTCATTCTAAAATAATAAGGCTTATTTTGTGGAGTAATATGGCGAAAATATTTTTTGATTGGGTTAAATCCTCGAATTTTGATGCCCCGTCAATGGTTCGGCGACCGCGCATGGGGAATTTGGGGAGAGTGTAAGCTGTGACGTCAAATCGAGAACGAACGCTTCGGCTGTCCCAGTTAGGTCTTCTATTTTCTATGAGTGCAGTAGCGATTTCGCCAGTTCGCCGCACAAGTTTTTCGCTGGACTCCACAGTCAACAGATTTCTGTTTTTAGTAACAATGTCTTCTACCTCGTCGGATTCCCAAATGAATGTTGACTCAGAAGACTCTGAAATTTATTATATCGTTGAAGATATGAAGCAGGACTTCACTCGACGACGACCAAGCTGATTTATTTGCTAGTCTTTCGCTGAGCACCCAGCCGCCCAGCCTCTGGCCAACTAAGAAAAGACAACCAAATACCAAGAGGTAGAAGCTACTGAAGAATTCGAACGAGCTCTGAAGGACAGACTCGAGGGCAAAGATATGTAGAAGTCATAGAGTGAAAAGATAATTTATAGCGCGTAACGCGTGTTTATAATATTTTTGCACCTTCTATCCTGTCTATTTCGCATAATATACCTATGAAATAACATTCAAGTCCATTCACTTTCTTATAATTATTTAACTAATGCGTTCATGATATAGAACAACTGATTATCCGTCTTGCTACAGTGTTTGTATTCTTTACGTGCAATGTGGAAATAAATGTAGTGTCGCTTCACTCCAAACACGAGCTAATGTTTTTGTTGCAGTGAGTTTGAAGGTTGTCGAGAATCAAAGAAGAGTGACTTGGAAAGGAATTGAGTTCTGCCAAAATTACCCTTCCGGATTTTCTCTTTCAAATTAAGAATTGACCAAGGAAGGAAACTTAAGCATATTAAGGCAGAGAACATTTGCTCAGAAAAAATTCGCTTACTATTCTCCTGCCTTCTGTCTCTGTCGGCTGCGCTGACTGACAACTGTTTCTCAGATTAGATCCAACAGCGGATGCATGAATCGATAGAGAAGAGGATTTTAACCAAATTCGTCTTGCTTAAGCCATGGACTCCGCAAAATCTGCTCCTCTTCCTAAAAATCGAGGCGTCAAACGACATTATCTGGTTTGAAATTCATAGAACAGATCAACAAACTCCTAGACGGCTCTCACAATGATATGCTTTGCACGCTTCGCTATCACGAAATGGACCCATCGCTTTCTACGTTTCTTCGCTTCAAGTCGATCATCCTTAAATAAAATCGGTATGACATGGAGCGTAGTACCTCCTGTAAGTTTGTTGACTACATCCCTTACAATGTTCCTGGCTGGCAATTTTCCGAACTACTTTCTTAGCCTTTTCCACAAAAACAAGTAAATATGCGAACTACAAAATAATCGTGTTCTGGATTCTACGTTACAGCCGGCCCTCGACCCATGCCCCGTTAAACTCGGTCGCGAACCAAAATGGCGGCATTTGGACGTACTTTGACGGGACAAAAAAACTCGAGGATTTAACCAAATCAAAATTTTCTGCGCCAAATTACTCCACAAAATGAGCTTCATTATTTTAGCTAAAAAAATTTGGTGTTAGGTGCACTTTAAAGTACTATAAGTGCTTTTCAATATGATATCACTGATGAATATAAAAACACTTTTTGAAACATGTGAATTTATGAAAGTTATTAAAAAAGCCACCAAAAGATGTTTACAACAAACATACTACTATACTAACTATGGAACAAAAGTGATTTCTTCGATCATCGCGTGTCAATGGTGGTTTGTCAACAGGAAGAAATTACTTTGTCGAACTCTGATCTGTCTGATAATTTAAAAGAGATAATAGATTTGGTAATAAAATCTCGGTTTTGAGATATGGAACCCTATATGTTCGTATGGACTTCTAATGGAGAGCAAGGGGAGGAAACTCACCCTTAGCAACTCTTTGGGGTCGAATTTCAGTGGTTGAGGGCCAATTGGGGGTTTGCACATGACGCCACTAGAATTCAGACTACAAAACTATTGATCCTCATGAGATTTTACTTTCATGATCTATAAGAGTAGTTGAAAACTAATATTCATACAAATGTTGGCACCGAATGGGATCTTGGTTTTGTGGTAGACAACGCTTGGATTTCTAAGCTTTCGTGCGACGTGGTATTTACATGACGGTCGAGAGAGCTGTCATGTTGGTTAAAAAAGTGACTTATATCGGAAAATTTGGCTATCTGAACAGTAGATGTATCATAAAATGTATTTCACGTTTTTGTATCAAAACTCAGGGACAGATGTTTCTGTTGCTTTCTGGCCGCCATGCTGGTGCCCATCTGGATGTGCACCACCTTGGCGTCTTCATACAAATCTCAATAAATTTGAGTAAAAAATTTCTCTGCATATCTTGCTTTAGAAAAACTGCTGCGACCTGCATTTTGGCGAGAGTCTTTACATATTTACATTCTTCTGGACGCTATCTATTGAACGGCTTCTTATTTTTATTAAAATCTACTTCGAATGGCGTGACACTGAAAACCAGCAATAGCCATCCGAACACCGCGTCTGATTCGAGAGAGACCAAAATAGTCTAACAGCTTCCGCCATTTTCGTGTTGGTGTAGAAGTAGTGTTGTCCACGTAGAGTTGCAAGAGCATAACGAGCAACCGTGATATTTTATTATCTTATATCAAGGGAGAGGAGGCATAACTCGTAGCAGGGGTGGATTGAAGGGTGATCACCAATGATGTTATGATAGTTATCTACATAACATTAATGTACGTATTACAAAGTCAGAGGATAAATAGTTATTCAGCTGTAAGGTCTTCAACGTTAGCGTACAAACTGTTGTCATACTGTTTGAGGTTGACGTACGTCTGCGAAAGAAAAGCAGTTAATGTAATCACTAAGCTGTCACATACAAAAATTGCATGACATATACAAGTAACCTCTTCATTCAGAAATTATTGGCTATGACTCCCGAAAAAAAAAAATTAAAAAATAACTCGAAAAGAAAAAAGCACGATAAAGCATAACTTTTAACCCATGATAGTCAAGTGAAATAAAATTGAATACTCACTCATCTCCATTATAACCCATACTTACCCTGTGGTTTCTCTCAATTTCTTTCATCATATCTTTTAGTTTGGTAAACGTTGGTCGATCACTTGGATTTTCTTCCCAGCACTTGAGCATAATCTGGTATCTAATAAATAAAAAAAGGAAATTAGCCACAGAATAGGAAAGACGGTCGGTAAAAAATGAGTTTACGGAAAAGTAATCATTTGTTGAGAGCAAAGAACACATACTAGAACTAAATATAACAGTATCTGTAGAAGATCGTCGAAATAATAATAATGATGATGATGATGATGATGATGATGATGATGATGATAATGACAGCCATAACTTCTATTACGCAGATATCAATATACATGTAACATTTTCAGCTGCGTATTACGATGTTTAAGAAAATACAATTAATTATGAACTCTTACTATTACTAAAAAAAATCCTAAAAACATGCATGTCTAACACCATTCTCGTCCCCAGAGGCCGCGATCCTTTTGGTCAGTGATGGAGATCGCGACCTCTGGCTAGGTCCAACACCGGAAGTCCGTGATTCACGGACTTACCGTCACTCTGCGCGTGCTCAGAGTCAAGTCTGACAAATCTGGTTGGTTCTGGTCTCAATCTATTGTGTTTACAAAGCCATTCAAAACCGGAATGTCGTTGGACCGGGCTAGAGGTCTCGATCTCCGTCACTGACCAAAAGGATCGCGGCCTCTGGGGACGAGAATGGTCTAACACAAGGTCTTGTTAATAATGATTATGTTATGTACTAATAAAGTAATAAAACAATAAAAAATTAGCTAAGAACGGCTTTCTGAAACAGATGTGTTTTCAGTGCAGTGCTGATTCTAGGATGGGTGAGAAGCCATATGGTCACACCAATAAATTGAGTAACCGGATATATTTATTTACAGTTTGTTGTCCACATGTTTTGGTTTTGGCATTCTGAATCCCTCTTGAAGTTTCCTGGCGATTTGACGAGCCTGAATTCCTGGATATGGAGATCCACCTGAATAAGATAGAGAGATTTATTACTATGCATAGCATAAGAAAAACCTCCCCATGCAGCAAAAGCGTTCACTGGAGTTTGTCAGCAACCACCTTTTAAACCTTTATAACTCACGAAACGGTTTCCATAAAGAAATTTTATTGGTGAAGTCTACTTACGAGCCAGGTGGCTCATCAAGCTGGAGCTTATCCTGGTTTCAGTAGTATGAAGCGACTACGTGCTTTTCTACTCCCCCTTGGATGGGATTCTAGTCCATCGCCAGGGTTACCCCCAGCATTAAATTCGCAGGTACCCATCGATACCTCTGGGTGGAGAGGGGAACCGCAACCCGGCAACACAATGTCCCCGGCCAGGGCTCGAACCCGGAGCGCTCCCTCCGGAGTCGAGCGCCCCCGCACCTTCACAAGAAATGCCAATGATCCATTTTAAAGCCAAGATTAGAATTCTGTGATTATTATACTTGAAATAACAAATGCGTTCAGGAGCATTACAAGGTAACTGTCTTGTAGCAGAGTACGATTTTTCATTGTTTCTAACATTCGTTTCTAACATTCCTTTACGTTTCGGGTGACCAACAGATTGAACAAAGTAAAATCCGGTGGCAATGTTCGTGAAAAGGGTGTATTGCTGATCGCTTATGCCTCTAACTATAATTAAATTGTGCCGAGGTAGGTGGTACGATAGAGACATACTATTGATGGACAGAAGGAACCGCTACAACGTGTTCTGTCTATTAACAGATACTGGGAAGTGTTAATGGACATCAGAATTTTTTCTCTTATGGGATTGTTTTAAAAAACGTCACGTCCCTAACATTAACTGAGGTATATGTTGTAATTTAACTTACCTACAGTGAGAATCTCGTACAACACGACACCATAGCTCCAACTAAGAGAAAAGTGAATTAGTTGATACTGCGTGACATCATAGCAGATACAAATATTGATCGCCTAGAAGCTGCGAGGTAAAGTAAGGCCTCTGTTACATCACAAACATCACAAGCGTTTTACTCTTTAAATACAGGGCGAACCTCCGCTAAAGGTCACCTCTTTACAACGGCCACCTTTTTGGTCCCGGCAGATAGACCATACATTCACTGTTAATTTAGCCTCTCTATACAAAGGAGCTACGGTCGCCCATAGCAACGGAAAAACACGCAGATAACAAGAGCCGACTTTTTGGTAAAAAAAATCCAGAATTATTGTCTGAGAGCTGAAAGTTGAATGGGAACATCTTTTTCGAACTATTCTTAGTTGATTTGGACAAAAAAATGACCTCGAAGGGCTACAAAAGAGAACGAAACAAAAAACAGAGCGAGACAGTGTAAAAGCCGATAATTTATTCTATTTTGTTCACCGCGTGGCGTTCATCACGTACAAGTTAAAAAAGGTTTCTTCTAGATAATTTCAACCTTAGAAGCCAGCAACTGGTCCAGAATTACTTTCTTTATACTTACAAATGTCCTGACTTCTATCTCCGAAAGATTTGGCCCCAGATTTTGGCAAATAAAGATTTCGCCGACGGGAACCAGCCATCACTCCTTTTCGCATGATTTTCGCATACTAATTTGTGACTTGACAAAACTCTCCCGAGGGGGGGATATGACAAAAAGAGCTGAAAAACGGCCTGTAATTGGGCAATGATGAGATCATTCTACTGTCCAAATTGGTGAGAATCGAAAGTAACGCCAATTTTCTGTCACGCTTTCAATGCTCGGTTATTGCAGTGACCAGATTTGGTGAGCCGGTAGGGAAAGAGATTATTAATTAATTAAATTAATTAATCAACGAGTAACGAACGGTCTATACAAAGACCACAATTTTTGTTGTAAAATGTCGCCAATCTTGATCCGCAACGAAAGCATTGGAACTATGTTTCTGTTTGGTTTTTCATTTATTGATATGTTTTGATTTAATTATGTTTAAATAAGCATTTTGAACAAAAAAATATTGTATCCAAAAAAAGCCGCCACGTTACATCGCTACCTTCCCATAACGACCATCTCTCTACAACAGCCACTTTCCTCTGTTCCCAAGATGGCCGCTATGGAGAGGTTCGACTGTCATTGTTCTTTTTATGAATAAAAAGGAATTAAACTCCTCTTTTTTTACAGCAATCGTGTCCCTTGGCTACAGAAATCAGTGCCAAAAATTTGAAATTGAGGTATAAGTTTCAATTGAATTGGTTTTCAGTGTAAAGTAACTGGGACACTTAAAAAAACGACTATCATAGAAAAAGTTATATTATACTTACACGTCACTTTGTGTTGTGTATGTTCCAAATAGCAAAGCTTCATAAGCAGTCCACTTAACAGGAAGACGACCCTTTTTAGGAGAAAATCGAAATTGAAAAGCAAAGAAATAAAAAATGGAGATGCATATTCTGTGGACGCGAGACAGCTGTAGTTCCTTTGAAATTCTCACCCGACTTCGTTTGGTGTAGATATCATCCTGCTGAACATTCCTGGCCATCCCAAAGTCCGTCACCTTACATTTCTCTCCTTCACCAACAAGAACATTTCTGGCCGCCAAGTCACGATGGATTATCTGAAAGAGAGTTAAATCTTTCTATTCAAGAACAAATGTTATATCACTTACTGGGGTAGCGCGCCTCGCTGCGTGGATCTCATAGGCTTTTGCAAAATAAAATGGAAGAACTTACAGAGTTGAACAGAGTACAGGGGATATAGTGAGGTAAAAAGAGACGCAAACCTTTCTCGAAGACAAATAAAACATTCCATCAGCAATCTGCCAAGCGAACCTCATCAGTTGATTACGCAGTCAGACTGGTTTGCGGCTTCACATCCGGGTCTTTAAAGTATGTGTCATTTAGCCCACGGCTCTTCCTCAAAAATCCCAGCAAATCACCGTACGGCACGTACTCAATAAGGACAAGCAAAGGAATCTATGGTCAATTGAACCGCGGAAATGAAAATGAAAATAAATCTTTTGCTCTGGGATATCATTCATAGGATATGTAATTTTCTTTTATTTACCGCCGACTGCTTGCGATTAGCATTTAAGGGTTTAAAGTTTAAGCAACCAGCACTTTCATTATAACTTTACATCTTGAGATCTTTAGAAACAAAACGACTTGTTTAATCCTTGAGACATTTGCCGGCGGAACATCCGTCATCGACAGTGTGAACGGTTAATATCACAAGTGTTTGTAACTCAATACACCTTTTTAGCTTGGGTGATTTGCTTTTCAAGAACAAGAACAAGAACATTAGAAACATTCATTAGAAACCATGTGATATTCTGTGGAGAATTGTTCTTTTATCCGTCTGAAAATTAGACATTCATGTACACACGACTATTTGAAAGTCTTAAGCAAGAACAAGGTCTGAAATGGGGCAACAAATGGCTCATGTGCGGTGTAAAACGGTCACCAATTTTTGTTGTGGTTTCCAGTATGTTACAAATTTATGGACCGCAAGAACGAGAGTACAATACTGAACGAACACGCTAAGGTTCTTTCAACTCTGCTTATTATTATCATTCTCGATAAGCACGCAAGCTAAATTTAAGCATTTATTTAAGTTTTCTAGGTCACGTTCGTGAAAGCTTATAATGTAAACTAAAATTGTCCGCCAAACATGAAGGCAAAAAAATTTCTACTTAACAACAAGTCACTTTCTTTTGTGCAGTGTCTTGGATAAGAAGTTCGCCAGATAGCTAATCCGGCAGAATATATTTGATCGTGGACTAGTTTGGTATATAATAATGTCTCATCAGATTTCCCTTACCCGACTCAGTAACGCATCCCATCAGCTTGATCACATGAGGATGAGGCTTCAGTTTTTTCATCACCTCAAGTTCTGACAACAGATCGTTCCTGTCTGAATCCGGGGCATTCGCTACAAAACAAAACATATACAGATCCTCTTCATACTTGATCATCTCGACAGTTTAAAATTTCTAATCGCACCTTTCAGCATTTTGACAGCAACCGTTGAGTATTCCTCGTCACCGCTTATATTCCACGCTGTTGCTTTGGCAACTTGAGAAAAAGCCCCTTTTCCAATTACTTTGAGAATTTTGACCTGTTCTCGATTAAGTTCCCAGCTTCGTGCTGATGGAATGAAGAGGCATGTAGTCTCCGCTGCTTAGAGCTGCATAGGTCGTGGAGTCACCAGATGGCACTATGCTGGAGGACTGTTTCGGTTCGAAAGGTTCGGTTTCCGAAG
>JAHPZR010053284.1:0-10000 GCA_019787425.1 Platygyra sinensis | reverse complement strand
AGCCTCCTTGTGTAACACCTTGGTTAGGTTCCTTCTCCATCCTCCTTGCATAGTTACATGGGGAAAACGTATATAACTTCATAAAAGCAGCCCCATCACTTTGGGTTTTTGGAATAATCTTTCAAAAAGGCTTTCAAAGTCATTTCGAAAATTATCAACTACGAACTAATTATAGATCACGTAGTGTATACAGGCAATGTTTCCAGGACTTCTTCATAGATTCCTTTGATGTTTTAGAAAAACATCAGGGAACTGTTTTTGTGAAATCGCAAAGATGAATCTGCAGTAAATGAAACCCTGCATAGGAGGTCTCTCGCTTTAGTAGTAGGATATCCCTTGGAGAGGACATAACTTTTTCCATTTTAACACTTTGGATATGCTTGACACACCTAAAGAAGTAGTGAAATCGTAGCAAGTGATTGCTTGTTGTTGCTTTAAGACATTGAAGCACATAGAGCATGCATATTCGGTTCCTTCATTATGGAAAGTTTCTTTCGTATCCTACTTGGTAAAAAGATGTCTCGGAATATATGGTAACCCTCCTACGTCAGGGGCAAGTCGTCTCCTTATAAGCAACCCCCAGTTTTCACTACATTTACCGTGATAACAATAATAAATGAGCTTGCTGTATTGCAGTAGTGAATATATGTGCTGGATGCGGCGGAGAGCTTGTCGTGCTGGTAAGTAAATTAAAAGCTAGTACAAAATGTGATTTTTTACCTCGGAAAGAATCCCGCATAAACAGAGAACAACGTTTGAGTTTAGTTATACCTTGTGAAGAAAGAAAGAACAGAGAGAAAATTCATTATATAAGTTGTTTTGCAATAACCATGACTAAAGGAATTTCCGCACGCTCATTGGCTGTCAATAGGCAGACAGACACATGAATTTAGAATTTATTGTAAAAACCAAATTGCCGCTAGTTTTGAATGCGTCTCTCCTGTTATTGACAAAGTTATGAGAAAATTCATGGTACAAAAGTTAATAGGGACATTGGCAATACTTACGCTACATCGGTTAATCGAAGAATAATCAACTAAATGTCATTTTTCGTCATTAGAATACTCTGGCTTCGGAAACCGAACCTTTCGAACCGAAACAGTCCTCCAGCATAGTGCCATCTGGTGACTCCACGACCTATGCAGCTCTAAGCAGCGGAGACTACATGCCTCTTCATTCCATCAGCACGAAGCTGGGAACTTAATCGAGAACAGGTCAAAATTCTCAAAGTAATTGGAAAAGGGGCTTTTTCTCAAGTTGCCAAAGCAACAGCGTGGAATATAAGCGGTGACGAGGAATACTCAACGGTTGCTGTCAAAATGCTGAAAGGTGCGATTAGAAATTTTAAACTGTCGAGATGATACAAGTATGAAGAGGATCTGTATATGTTTTGTTTTGTAGCGAATGCCCCGGATTCAGACAGGAACGATCTGTTGTCAGAACTTGAGGTGATGAAAAAACTGAAGCCTCATCCTCATGTGATCAAGCTGATGGGATGCGTTACTGAGTCGGGTAAGGGAAATCTGATGAGACATTATTATATACCAAACTAGTCCACGATCAAATATATTCTGCCGGATTAGCTATCTGGCGAACTTCTTATCCAAGACACTGCACAAAAGAAAGTGACTTGTTGTTAAGTAGAAATTTTTTTGCCTTCATGTTTGGCGGACAATTTTAGTTTACATTATAAGCTTTCACGAACGTGACCTAGAAAACTTAAATAAATGCTTAAATTTAGCTTGCGTGCTTATCGAGAATGATAATAATAAGCAGAGTTGAAAGAACCATTAGCGTGTTCGTTCAGTATTGTACTCTCGTTCTTGCGGTCCATAAATTTGTAACATACTGGAAACCACAACAAAAATTGGTGACCGTTTTACACCGCACATGAGCCATTTGTTGCCCCATTTCAGACCTTGTTCTTGCTTAAGACTTTCAAATAGTCGTGTGTACATGAATGTCTAATTTTCAGACGGATAAAAGAACAATTCTCCACAGAATATCACATGGTTTCTAATGAATGTTTCTAATGTTCTTGTTCTTGTTCTTGAAAAGCAAATCACCCAAGCTAAAAAGGTGTATTGAGTTACAAACACTTGTGATATTAACCGTTCACACTGTCGATGACGGATGTTCCGCCGGCAAATGTCTCAAGGATTAAACAAGTCGTTTTGTTTCTAAAGATCTCAAGATGTAAAGTTATAATGAAAGTGCTGGTTGCTTAAACTTTAAACCCTTAAATGCTAATCGCAAGCAGTCGGCGGTAAATAAAAGAAAATTACATATCCTATGAATGATATCCCAGAGCAAAAGATTTATTTTCATTTTCATTTCCGCGGTTCAATTGACCATAGATTCCTTTGCTTGTCCTTATTGAGTACGTGCCGTACGGTGATTTGCTGGGATTTTTGAGGAAGAGCCGTGGGCTAAATGACACATACTTTAAAGACCCGGATGTGAAGCCGCAAACCAGTCTGACTGCGTAATCAACTGATGAGGTTCGCTTGGCAGATTGCTGATGGAATGTTTTATTTGTCTTCGAGAAAGGTTTGCGTCTCTTTTTACCTCACTATATCACCCTGTACTCTGTTCAACTCTGTAAGTTCTTCCATTTTATTTTGCAAAAGCCTATGAGATCCACGCAGCGAGGCGCGCTACCCCAGTAAGTGATATAACATTTGTTCTTGAATAGAAAGATTTAACTCTCTTTCAGATAATCCATCGTGACTTGGCGGCCAGAAATGTTCTTGTTGGTGAAGGAGAGAAATGTAAGGTGACGGACTTTGGGATGGCCAGGAATGTTCAGCAGGATGATATCTACACCAAACGAAGTCGGGTGAGAATTTCAAAGGAACTACAGCTGTCTCGCGTCCACAGAATATGCATCTCCATTTTTTATTTCTTTGCTTTTCAATTTCGATTTTCTCCTAAAAAGGGTCGTCTTCCTGTTAAGTGGACTGCTTATGAAGCTTTGCTATTTGGAACATACACAACACAAAGTGACGTGTAAGTATAATATAACTTTTTCTATGATAGTCGTTTTTTTAAGTGTCCCAGTTACTTTACACTGAAAACCAATTCAATTGAAACTTATACCTCAATTTCAAATTTTTGGCACTGATTTCTGTAGCCAAGGGACACGATTGCTGTAAAAAAAGAGGAGTTTAATTCCTTTTTATTCATAAAAAGAACAATGACAGTCGAACCTCTCCATAGCGGCCATCTTGGGAACAGAGGAAAGTGGCTGTTGTAGAGAGATGGTCGTTATGGGAAGGTAGCGATGTAACGTGGCGGCTTTTTTTGGATACAATATTTTTTGTTCAAAATGCTTATTTAAACATAATTAAATCAAAACATATCAATAAATGAAAAACCAAACAGAAACATAGTTCCAATGCTTTCGTTGCGGATCAAGATTGGCGACATTTTACAACAAAAATTGTGGTCTTTGTATAGACCGTTCGTTACTCGTTGATTAATTAATTTAATTAATTAATAATCTCTTTCCCTACCGGCTCACCAAATCTGGTCACTGCAATAACCGAGCATTGAAAGCGTGACAGAAAATTGGCGTTACTTTCGATTCTCACCAAATTTGGACAGTAGAATGATCTCATCATTGCCCAATTACAGGCCGTTTTTCAGCTCTTTTTGTCATATCCCCCCCTCGGGAGAGTTTTGTCAAGTCACAAATTAGTATGCGAAAATCATGCGAAAAGGAGTGATGGCTGGTTCCCGTCGGCGAAATCTTTATTTGCCAAAATCTGGGGCCAAATCTTTCGGAGATAGAAGTCAGGACATTTGTAAGTATAAAGAAAGTAATTCTGGACCAGTTGCTGGCTTCTAAGGTTGAAATTATCTAGAAGAAACCTTTTTTAACTTGTACGTGATGAACGCCACGCGGTGAACAAAATAGAATAAATTATCGGCTTTTACACTGTCTCGCTCTGTTTTTTGTTTCGTTCTCTTTTGTAGCCCTTCGAGGTCATTTTTTTGTCCAAATCAACTAAGAATAGTTCGAAAAAGATGTTCCCATTCAACTTTCAGCTCTCAGACAATAATTCTGGATTTTTTTTACCAAAAAGTCGGCTCTTGTTATCTGCGTGTTTTTCCGTTGCTATGGGCGACCGTAGCTCCTTTGTATAGAGAGGCTAAATTAACAGTGAATGTATGGTCTATCTGCCGGGACCAAAAAGGTGGCCGTTGTAAAGAGGTGACCTTTAGCGGAGGTTCGCCCTGTATTTAAAGAGTAAAACGCTTGTGATGTTTGTGATGTAACAGAGGCCTTACTTTACCTCGCAGCTTCTAGGCGATCAATATTTGTATCTGCTATGATGTCACGCAGTATCAACTAATTCACTTTTCTCTTAGTTGGAGCTATGGTGTCGTGTTGTACGAGATTCTCACTGTAGGTAAGTTAAATTACAACATATACCTCAGTTAATGTTAGGGACGTGACGTTTTTTAAAACAATCCCATAAGAGAAAAAATTCTGATGTCCATTAACACTTCCCAGTATCTGTTAATAGACAGAACACGTTGTACGGTTCCTTCTGTCCATCAATAGTATGTCTCTATCGTACCACCTACCTCGGCACAATTTAATTATAGTTAGAGCATAAGCGATCAGCAATACACCCTTTTCACGAACATTGCCACCGGATTTTACTTTGTTCAATCTGTTGGTCACCCGAAACGTAAAGGAATGTTAGAAACGAATGTTAGAAACAATGAAAAATCGTACTCTGCTACAAGACAGTTACCTTGTAATGCTCCTGAACGCATTTGTTATTTCAAGTATAATAATCACAGAATTCTAATCTTGGCTTTAAAATGGATCATTGGCATTTCTTGTGAAGGTGCGGGGGCGCTCGACTCCGGAGGGAGCGCTCCGGGTTCGAGCCCTGGCCGGGGACATTGTGTTGCCGGGTTGCGGTTCCCCTCTCCACCCAGAGGTATCGATGGGTACCTGCGAATTTAATGCTGGGGGTAACCCTGCGATGGACTAGAATCCCATCCAAGGGGGAGTAGAAAAGCACGTAGTCGCTTCATACTACTGAAACCAGGATAAGCTCCAGCTTGATGAGCCACCTGGCTCGTAAGTAGACTTCACCAATAAAATTTCTTTATGGAAACCGTTCGTGAGTTATAAAGGTTTAAAAGGTGGTTGCTGACAAACTCCAGTGAACGCTTTTGCTGCATGGGGAGGTTTTTCTTATGCTATGCATAGTAATAAATCTCTCTATCTTATTCAGGTGGATCTCCATATCCAGGAATTCAGGCTCGTCAAATCGCCAGGAAACTTCAAGAGGGATTCAGAATGCCAAAACCAAAACATGTGGACAACAAACTGTAAATAAATATATCCGGTTACTCAATTTATTGGTGTGACCATATGGCTTCTCACCCATCCTAGAATCAGCACTGCACTGAAAACACATCTGTTTCAGAAAGCCGTTCTTAGCTAATTTTTTATTGTTTTATTACTTTATTAGTACATAACATAATCATTATTAACAAGACCTTGTGTTAGACCATTCTCGTCCCCAGAGGCCGCGATCCTTTTGGTCAGTGACGGAGATCGAGACCTCTAGCCCGGTCCAACGACATTCCGGTTTTGAATGGCTTTGTAAACACAATAGATTGAGACCAGAACCAACCAGATTTGTCAGACTTGACTCTGAGCACGCGCAGAGTGACGGTAAGTCCGTGAATCACGGACTTCCGGTGTTGGACCTAGCCAGAGGTCGCGATCTCCATCACTGACCAAAAGGATCGCGGCCTCTGGGGACGAGAATGGTGTTAGACATGCATGTTTTTAGGATTTTTTTTAGTAATAGTAAGAGTTCATAATTAATTGTATTTTCTTAAACATCGTAATACGCAGCTGAAAATGTTACATGTATATTGATATCTGCGTAATAGAAGTTATGGCTGTCATTATCATCATCATCATCATCATCATCATCATCATCATCATTATTATTATTTCGACGATCTTCTACAGATACTGTTATATTTAGTTCTAGTATGTGTTCTTTGCTCTCAACAAATGATTACTTTTCCGTAAACTCATTTTTTACCGACCGTCTTTCCTATTCTGTGGCTAATTTCCTTTTTTTATTTATTAGATACCAGATTATGCTCAAGTGCTGGGAAGAAAATCCAAGTGATCGACCAACGTTTACCAAACTAAAAGATATGATGAAAGAAATTGAGAGAAACCACAGGGTAAGTATGGGTTATAATGGAGATGAGTGAGTATTCAATTTTATTTCACTTGACTATCATGGGTTAAAAGTTATGCTTTATCGTGCTTTTTTCTTTGTCGAGTTATTTTTTAATTTTTTTTTTTCGGGAGTCATAGCCAATAATTTCTGAATGAAGAGGTTACTTGTATATGTCATGCAATTTTTGTATGTGACAGCTTAGTGATTACATTAACTGCTTTTCTTTCGCAGACGTACGTCAACCTCAAACAGTATGACAACAGTTTGTACGCTAACGTTGAAGACCTTACAGCTGAATAACTATTTATCCTCTGACTTTGTAATACGTACATTAATGTTATGTAGATAACTATCATAACATCATTGGTGATCACCCTTCAATCCACCCCTGCTACGAGTTATGCCTCCTCTCCCTTGATATAAGATAATAAAATATCACGGTTGCTCGTTATGCTCTTGCAACTCTACGTGGACAACACTACTTCTACACCAACACGAAAATGGCGGAAGCTGTTAGACTATTTTGGTCTCTCTCGAATCAGACGCGGTGTTCGGATGGCTATTGCTGGTTTTCAGTGTCACGCCATTCGAAGTAGATTTTAATAAAAATAAGAAGCCGTTCAATAGATAGCGTCCAGAAGAATGTAAATATGTAAAGACTCTCGCCAAAATGCAGGTCGCAGCAGTTTTTCTAAAGCAAGATATGCAGAGAAATTTTTTACTCAAATTTATTGAGATTTGTATGAAGACGCCAAGGTGGTGCACATCCAGATGGGCACCAGCATGGCGGCCAGAAAGCAACAGAAACATCTGTCCCTGAGTTTTGATACAAAAACGTGAAATACATTTTATGATACATCTACTGTTCAGATAGCCAAATTTTCCGATATAAGTCACTTTTTTAACCAACATGACAGCTCTCTCGACCGTCATGTAAATACCACGTCGCACGAAAGCTTAGAAATCCAAAGCGTTGTCTACCACAAAACCAAGATCCCATTCGGTGCCAACATTTGTATGAATATTAGTTTTCAACTACTCTTATAGATCATGAAAGTAAAATCTCATGAGGATCAATAGTTTTGTAGTCTGAATTCTAGTGGCGTCATGTGCAAACCCCCAATTGGCCCTCAACCACTGAAAATTCGACCCCAAAGAGTTGCTAAGGGTGAGTTTCCTCCCCTTGCTCTCCATTAGAAGTCCATACGAACATATAGGGTTCCATATCTCAAACCGAGATTTTATTACCAAATCTATTATCTCTTTTAAATTATCAGACAGATCAGAGTTCGACAAAGTAATTTCTTCCTGTTGACAAACCACCATTGACACGCGATGATCGAAGAAATCACTTTTGTTCCATAGTTAGTATAGTAGTATGTTTGTTGTAAACATCTTTTGGTGGCTTTTTTAATAACTTTCATAAATTCACATGTTTCAAAAAGTGTTTTTATATTCATCAGTGATATCATATTGAAAAGCACTTATAGTACTTTAAAGTGCACCTAACACCAAATTTTTTTAGCTAAAATAATGAAGCTCATTTTGTGGAGTAATTTGGCGCAGAAAATTTTTGATTTGGTTAAATCCTCGAGTTTTTTTGTCCCGTCAAAGTACGTCCAAATGCCGCCATTTTGGTTCGCGACCGAGTTTAACGGGGCATGGGTCGAGGGCCGGCTGTAACGTAGAATCCAGAACACGATTATTTTGTAGTTCGCATATTACTTGTTTTTGTGGAAAAGGCTAAGAAAGTAGTTCGGAAAATTGCCAGCCAGGAACATTGTAAGGGATGTAGTCAACAAACTTACAGGAGGTACTACGCTCCATGTCATACCGATTTTATTTAAGGATGATCGACTTGAAGCGAAGAAACGTAGAAAGCGATGGGTCCATTTCGTGATAGCGAAGCGTGCAAAGCATATCATTGTGAGAGCCGTCTAGGAGTTTGTTGATCTGTTCTATGAATTTCAAACCAGATAATGTCGTTTGACGCCTCGATTTTTAGGAAGAGGAGCAGATTTTGCGGAGTCCATGGCTTAAGCAAGACGAATTTGGTAAAATCCTCTTCTCTATCGATTCATGCATCCGCTGTTGGATCTAATCTGAGAAACAGTTGTCAGTCAGCGCAGCCGACAGAGACAGAAGGCAGGAGAATAGTAAGCGAATTTTTTCTGAGCAAATGTTCTCTGCCTTAATATGCTTAAGTTTCCTTCCTTGGTCAATTCTTAATTTGAAAGAGAAATCCGGAAGGGTTAATTTTGGCAGAACTCAATTCCTTTCCAAGTCACTCTTCTTTGATTCTCGACAACCTTCAAACTCACTGCAACAAAAACATTAGCTCGTGTTTGGAGTGAAGCGACACTACATTTATTTCCACATTGCACGTAAAGAATACAAACACTGTAGCAAGACGGATAATCAGTTGTTCTATATCATGAACGCATTAGTTAAATAATTATAAGAAAGTGAATGGACTTGAATGTTATTTCATAGGTATATTATGCGAAATAGACAGGATAGAAGGTGCAAAAATATTATAAACACGCGTTACGCGCTAATAAATTATCTTTTCACTCTATGACTTCTACATATCTTTGGCCCTCGAGTCTGTCCTTCAGAGCTCGTTCGAATTCTTCAGTAGCTTCTACCTCTTGGTATTTGGTTGTCTTTTCTTAGTTGGCCAGAGGCTGGGGCGGCTGGGTGCTCAGCGAAAGACTAGCAAATAAATCAGCTTGGTCGTCGTCGAGTGAAGTCCTGCTTCATATCTTCAACGATATAATAAATTTCAGAGTCTTCTGAGTCAACATTCATTTGGGAATCCGACGAGGTAGAAGACATTGTTACTAAAAACAGAAATCTGTTGACTGTGGAGTCCAGCGAAAAACTTGTGCGGCGAACTGGCGAAATCGCTACTGCACTCATAGAAAATAGGAAGACCTAACTGGGACAGCCGAAGCGTTCGTTCTCGATTTGACGTCACAGCTTACACTCTCCCCAAATTCCCCATGCGCGGTCGCGAAACCATTGACGGGGCATCAAAATTCGAGGATTTAACCCAATCAAAAAATATTTTCGCCATATTACTCCACAAAATAAGCCTTATTATTTTTAGAATGATATTTAGTCATATCTTCGTTATCTTTTTGTGTTGCTTGAAGAAAAAAAAGATTAAGATTCGTTCTAGATTGGGCGTATCGTTTGTGTTCATGGTAACGTATGGTTTTAAATTTGCCTTTAGTTGAACGAATCTTGTACTTTTTAGTGGTTCAAAGTATCATCTAGAGTTTGTGAAAAAAAAAAAAAAAACTCAAATGATAGGTGGCTAATATCGCGCTTTGTTTTTCGCGATAATTCACCAATATCTCGGCGATATGTCCTTTGTTTTTTCCTCTGAATACGAAGTACGGCGTTGAGTATTAGAAACGCCGCTATTGCTAGGCTTTTTTGCTTATTTCTATGGAATGTCCTAATCAGTGGCTAATAACAGCTCCCAGCTTAGACGCAATGTGTGAGATCCCTTATAATTCAAAAAAGGATATTGCGCCAAATTTTGTCAGGTAGACATAGCAAAACAGAAATATGTGACTTTTGTATCCAAAAGAAATCCCGAGAGAGACTGATATTTTTGCAAAGGAATAATTGTTTTCAATAGTTATTTTCTTTGTAATAATCAATAATAATAAGTTAAGAAAAATCAGTGTAATTTTTTCAAAGAATATTCAGGGAGGACTGCTGGTAGATCATTAATTAAAAGTGTAATTCGTTTT
>JAHPZR010053283.1:0-31212 GCA_019787425.1 Platygyra sinensis | reverse complement strand
TTTTACCTTTCTTCCAGCTAAATACGAGGAAGTTCTTCATGAAATGTTGACTAAAATTAAGCTTGCTTTATATTTCTTTTACGAAAATGTAACGCTTTTAAGTGATTGACCTATACCCGTTTCGAAGACACATAAAGCAGTTACTCATTTACATCATTCAGTGCTTGGCTATTACCTTACCTTGTTCTCGTCTCGCTTGTCTGCCCTTCTAGCGAAGACAACCAGAATAAAGTAAACAAGAAACACGCTTGCAACTGTCACTAGAACAGCAATATTTCCAGTTTCACCGAGGCGTGTAAATTCTATAAAAACTTTGTTGAGATCTATGGGGTTCGGCGCTTGTATGAAGCTTCCGCCAAATGCAGTGAGATGATTGCAAAGGCACTTCAAGTATTTTTTGTTTGAGCCGGGGCCAACCTGCATGTGGAGACCAGAAGAAGGTCAATTAATCTTGCTGCAATCGTAAAAGTCAAAATGCTGGTCATAAGTCATTCCACTAAATGTCACTAGATGGAAGACCCCTCCTGGAATGTTCCCTCCTCAAACTCTACTGTAGAAACATAGACCTAGATTTGTTTGTAGATTTGCCTCCGAAGGTGATTCAACATTTTCTTTGTTACCATTTTAAATGATGGCCAATGATCATGGCGCAATATAGAGTATAACGTTTTATTACATAGACACTAGTGAAAGACCAGGTGAGCTTTCTTGCGTAAAACATATCTTCAAACGTGGAAATAACATGTTAATTTCAAGTGAAAAGATCACCATTGCTATGGTTACATGGGTATTTAGATGTGTTCCTGTATGATCGAAACATCATTGATTCTTCCTCGGAAATCTTCGGTTATGTTCGGAAATGCTCGTCAACCTTAAAAAAATTCGGAAAATGTTCGGAAACGCCATGATAGTCTGGTCTTCGGACAACTTTGGGAGAATCTTCAGAGATTTCAGAAAGTGTACGGAAATCCTCGGAGAGCCATCAAAAAGTCGGCATTAGTAGATTATATAATAAACCAACAGATTATCAAGGTGAGAGAATAAATCCCCATATAGGTCTTCTAACTAAGGTAATCCCTTTTAAGTTATTTTTAGATATTGTACCCAGTTCCTCCACAGATATTACTCGCGCGTTGCGTGGACAACCGAGCGACTTTCTCGAAACTACTGGAGACAAAATGGCGGGAACGTCATTGTATATGTTTTGATTTCGTTTCATAGCAGAGATGTTCTCTGCACTCTCAGCCCGCTTTCTGTTCGTCCAGGCTTTCGTTTGTTCCATACTCGTTTGGCTGTCCATTACTTGGCCGTTTCGTCGATTTTAGGGAGTTTTAAAATTAAGCAAAGTTTAACGACAATGGCAACGGGTATAATGGCTGTGTAAGTGTACGTTATAATTCTTTGTTCATTTCTTCGCCGTTGGTTACAAAAGGTCACAAAACAACAACGTGAAATAGCCGCGTTCTGCATATTCGAGAGAACGTGAACACTATGACGGTCAATCAGCTTCTAAAATTTCTTTTTTCAAAATTTGACGCCGTCTTACATAATCTGTTTGGGATATTTGTGACAGTATAGACAAAGTGAATGAGTCTAGATTCTCGCGAGGTTCGTAGGTTGAATATGAGGTCGTCTTCTAATCAACAATGTTGCTGTTGCTGCTTAAACTGCTTTTTGCGACTTAGGCATCGAGCGTCTGCCTGAACTTTTGATCATCTGTTTGTTCAGTTGCCTAGCTTGTGTTGGGGCTTTTGTTTGTCGTCTGTCGTCTGTTTAAACATTTCTTTGCGCCCTTCATTCAGATGTAATTGTTTGTGCAGGGGACATCCGTCTCTTATTTAAACTCCCATTAAACTTTCGAAATGTATTAAAACATACCGAGAGCCTTCTTTGTAATCAAAATATCAAAGAAGACATCCCCACAGCGTTAGAAGTTTTACATTGCTTTGAAACGAAACGACATACATGTAAACAGATTCTTCAAGAAAACATCCACGCAACGCACGAGTAATTTCCTCAGAAGAACTGGGTACAATGATTAAAAATAACTTTGTATTGCAAGAGGGATTACTTTAGTTAGAGGACCTATATGGGGGGTTGAACTCTTACAGAATAATGGCAGAATTGCTCTTTTCTTGCTCAAGTTGATTTCTCACTCGTTCTCCGCGCTCAGTCGTGAAATATCAAGTTAAACACTCGAAAAGAAAATTCATATGTGCGCGCGCCCATATATTATCTGCTATAACCGTGCCAGGACATATAATAAGAAAACGCACGCTCCTAAATTAGATAACTAAAATTGGAGTCTATCTGAATCAGAATTTAGCCATATTTTGAAACAGGTATAGTTCTCAACTGTAAATTTAAAAATAACTTATTACCTTGCATCCATCGGATGTCCATTTTTCCTTTGGCTGAGACCAGTAAAGACAACTTGTTTGGCTTATTGACATGGTATATTTGACATCCGTTGATGAATCGTATTGTGGTATAACAGTCTTGTTATAGCCATTCGGTGGTGGGTCTTTTGTGCCAATGCAAGAACGCTTTTCTCTTCCATGTCCAAGACAGGATCTTCTTTTTCTTGAATGTTCCGTTGCATTCTTTTCTGCGTGGAGCACCATTCCCACATACGTTACAGTGAACCCAGATGGCGCCACTGTGAATGAAAACTGTTCAACAGCACAATAAGTAATGTTGTAGTCGCCCTCTGATAAGCCGTTTTGACAAGTCGCAGTGAACGCAACGGCGAAGCTTTGATCATAGTCTTCCACAGTTGGTTTCGATCCAGATTTTACAAACACCTCAACTATCGCGTCTTTGTCAACCCCTTCAAGACTTATAGACATAGCAACATTACGCTCGTCGTAATAGCTACTTATTGTCATCTCGTATGGCTTAAGGAAACGGCTCTCCTTTTCAGCTGATTCGGATTCCTCGTTGTTGTTGGGTATTGTTATCTCTATGTCATTTTCGAGGTCCGACACGTTAATTGTTCCTGTTTCTTCGTTTTTTAGTTCCAGGCTGCAAACCCTCGATGTAACGGAAAGGCTGCTATTGTCTCAGCTATATGGGTTTACTGTGAGGGTCATCATCTGTAAAGTAATATATATTTATATTATAACAACATATTGGGACAAATTTCCTTCGCTTTTCTATCCCTTTACCTAAATAGCGTCAGGATAGTATTTAGGTATGTTTAGTTACATTTTTCTCGAGGCAGAAAATCGAGATAATGATTCAAGAAGACGAAAGCGAAAAAAATATTTCCTTTCTGTTAGTCGCAGAACTAACCCAGATAGAAACCATTTTGCTCTGGAAAATATTCCTGTCATCCTATATATTTCCTGTGCTCATCTTGATTCCAAGTGTAACTGCTGTAGCATTTGCTACTTCAGAGGTAAAGGCTGTTTAAATACTTTCAAGTGTTGCTTGTTTTCTTAGACGTTTGCGTTGTGCTTCGATTAATACAAGACCCTATTGTACCAATCGATGTGTCTGCCTTTTAGGAAAAAAAGTAATAATTGCCGGGATAATTTAGCTGCAGACGTCTCAGGTCAATTGAATTATTACCTTCGCGGTGATGTCTCCAACAGAATGGAGATTAGCATTAGCTGGCATTTTAAACTGAGCTGACCCTCCTCCAACAACCAATTCGTTTAAATCACTGGAGGTGACTTTACTTAGTGTAATCGACAAGTCTTGCATCTCTATAGCTTGGTTTTCAGAGCTAACTAAACGTGTGGAGATCGAATCCATGATAGCGTCGATCTGCCCCAAGGCCTTCTCTGTATTGACCTAAGTTTAAAATGTTAAACAAATCAAGAATCAAATCAATAATTTTTTTCAATAGAAAATGAAATCTAAATCTGGGATAAGTCGCTGAAGATGCTGCAAGCCTTGATGAGCTGAAGACCACGTGCATCATTTAACGTGAACGTTTTTAAAACTGTCCTTCTCAAAACACCTCCATTTGTAAGTAATTACCGCGATGTTGCATTGAAGCTACACTATCAGTCTTTTAGGTATGTAAAATGGAAGCTTGCCGTGAACTGAGGTATTTTAAGATTGTGCCATAATATTGGAGCCATTGCCAGCCACCCTTCTGGAGACTCAAGAGTGCGAAAAATAAAAGCTTAAGGAGGCTCAAAACAGTTCCCAGCATGTTCACCATTTTATCGGTTCATTCAACTGTCATAATATTGCAATTGAAAAACTTACCAATCAGTGGTTGGTTTCAATTTCGATACATACCTAATCGGTTACAATAACAACAGTACTTAATTCTAGCACTAAGCAATTACAATTAAATACGAGAACGGTGTCCCTAATTTTTGTTATCGAAGTTTTGATAAGCGTAATGGCTGCAACTCAAAAATTAAAACAAAAGTCTGTAGAGAAGATTCAGAGCCACTTTAAATTTTCGAAAGTTATAAGATATGGAGATATATTGACACATTAAGTTGATATGCACAACTTAAGCAATTGTGATACCGTAGCACACCTTAGATTCCGAGGAATTCCCGTTCTCCTTACTGCCGGATGCTGATATGAGGACATTTTTCAAACACTCAGTCGCAGTTCCAGCCACTTCTTCCATTTCAGTAGAGAAAGGCTCTTCTGGATCTGCAAGTGCAGACCCCAGGAGACCTACCATGTTGTCAGTAAAGCTAAGCGTGTGCTCCTGGCAAAGGAAAAGTACAGTCAGTTACTACATGTACACAACTGTACTGGTGTTTATTACAATTTGAATAAATCCCTCGCCGAGGTGGCAACGATGTTCCAGACGACTAATTTTTCTACTGCTAAACAGCATACAGTTCTAAGACAAAATGAAACTGAAAGAGCGCTTCTGTAAGAAAATCCAAAATAAGGGTTTCTTTTTAATCCGAAAACTCTGACAATGGATTTTGCCTTTCTTACCAAACAGATCAATCCAAGATCTTTTGGATCATGGTGTGTCGATTCAAAGGAACCGAAGAATCCACTCTGTGAGTGGATTCTTCGGCTCCTTTGACTCACCTTGATCGGAGAGTTCTTGGATTGATCTGTCTAGTGAAGAAACGTAAAATCCGTTTTAGAATTCTTTGGGATTTAAGAATCCAATCTTGGATTTTATTAAAGAAACGCACGCTTAGTCTTTATTCCCTTTGTTTTAAAAAATGTTTTCCTTAAACTGGGAGTCAATAAATTTTGGTGCACTTTCCGCTTAGCTTCCGCTTGGTTGAGCTAAATCCGCGCGCATTACGTTATTTAAGCTAGAAGTACTCACCAATGCATTAAAACCGTCACAGATTTGTTGATTGCCACCAGTAGCTGCGGTTATAACAGAACCTATGACTAGAGTCATTTCAAAACTCCCAGCAGAGACGGTAATGGCTGCAAATCTGAACAGCACTGAACACGTAATCTAGGCGACAATACGAAAATATTGTGTTACAGAACGTTAAGATCTTCATTTTCCTCGTGTAATCGTGGACGATTTATCTTCAGGTGACTATCTGGATCTCTTTAGAGGGCTTGAAAAGGTCTTCTTTAAAAGTAGAACCTATGAGGGTCTAAGAGTTATTATCTGGCCTTTTTGTTTTGTTTTTTTTTTTTTTACCAGAAAAAGCAAACAAGCCAGATAAAGAAATACGATTAAACAAGGCTGATACTACGTAGAAAATTGAACGCCACAATAGCTAGTCCAGTCCCTGAACTCTCCTTTCTTCTCGCCCCCTATAGGGTCTGAACCCGGGCGGGCGAAAAGAGAGTCCAGGATAACTTGCATGCGCATGCTCAGAAAGCCGCCATTTCCCCCCCCCCCCCACCCCCCACAAAAAAAAAAAAAAAAAAAAAAAAAAATCGGGGGAAAACCATATTTGGAAGTACTTTCCAGATTTGACTTGTGGCGCGATTTTCTGAATAATAATATGCAAGCAACAATTTGTGCATTCACATTGATCAAAAACATGTCAATTTATCCTTAATCAGTGGAATTTCACTAGTGCCACGCTAATCCCCATTCGATTTTTTTTACCACAATATCAAAGATAACGAATGAAATCTTTGCCAAGATTCGTTGACGATTGAAAACATCGACTCAGACTTGAAAGTGCACATGCCGCATTATGCAAGTGAGCTACTTGTACGCGTCAGACTCTCCTTTCAAAAACTTTTGCAAATCCGCTCAACACGCAGAAACAGTAAGAAAAAATGTTTGGGTAAAGAGTAATGGCGCGTAATCGTTGTCGATAAGAGTACAGACCACGATAAACCATATTTCGATTTTACGTTTTTATGTTTTTTACCACAATGTCAACGTCAAAGAAAATTTTCAGAGCGCGAGCTGAAAAAGGCATTGCGCGACACATTGTCGCAAGCAGCGTGGTAGGAACCTGGTAATTTTTGATTGGTTTGATCCTGGACTCTCTTTTCGCCCGCCAGGGTTCAGTCCCTATAGGGGGCGGGAATGAAGGAGAGTGCTCAAGTTTCGAAGGCAAAAGTTACCTATTCATTGGAACTGGTAGTGGCTGATTCAACAACGTAAAGGCTTGGAAAATGACTGAAGTTGGAAATAAACCCAAGTTTCGAAGCAGGTAAGCTGTAGTTATAATAAAATCTGCTCGGATAGGTCGATTTTGATATAGGCTTGAATGTCGGAAATGCTCGTACATGTGTTGGTACAAACGGCCATAACTTTTGAAATCCTGAAATCGTACAGGGGCTAATGCTTATTTTTGTCGATAAAGGACTACACTTTGCAGCTGTGCAGACTAGAGGTTTCAGCTAGGTCCCAAATTTTAAAAATTAGCATCTAAATGAAGGCCATTTCCAGCCATCGTTCGATGGCGAATAATAGTGTTCAGTAATATGCTTGATTTCGTCTTGCCACTTATATTAAGACAAAATTGGTTAGTCTCTTGGAAAACTAGAACAGTTAATGAGCAAAATGACATAAGACTCATTACTAGACGTTGCGAATGAAATATTTTACAGCGTCACGAAAAATGCCAATTTTATGCTTTTGGAGACGGCGTGACGAGCCCTGACGAGGCGAAATATTAAGGTGGCTCGAAATAGTTTTCATTTTCCCCAGACTAGTTTTACAAATTCTTTTCCAATTACAGTTTAGTTTATCGTATCAGTGTGAAATTTACCACAGACATAAATGAAACGTCATAGAATCATTACATCATATTTTTTCCAGAAAACCTGTTACCATGGCAACGATATAACGCATTCAGTTGCACCCCCAAAATCGAAAGCTATCGTGTTATTAAGAGAACGGGTCGGTGAAATCGTCTCAAACTCCTATATTACATGCTATTAGGAATGATCGTCAAATATGTGATTTTAAAAAAATTCTGTAGGACAGAAGAAAGTAAAAACCTAATTTTCGACTATTGCTTTTTAAATTTTTTCCCACCTACAGAATTTTTTAAAAGTTGGTATACATACGCATCCGATTGATCTTAGTTGTCACCAAAAATTTGAAAAAAATTCACCGACTGGAAGCGAGAATATTAGCGCACGAAGTTGGAAAATATGAAAAAGTCACAGTCGACTAGATCCCACTTTACGCATGCGCGAAGTTGTTCGCGCGCGCTCAATCGAGTTCCTACGCGTGCGAAATCTTTGTGACAAGGAGATACTTTTTTCCTTACGATCGTTTTACGGGTTACAACAAAAGTAACCAAAACCAATTTGGGAGAGATTTACCGTTCACATTTGCATTAACGTGTTAAAAGATCTACTTCCTCTACTCTTCTCTTTCTGATTTTGATTCGTTCCGCTGACGCGAGCATTATAGTAATGGCGTGTGCGGATTGCGCGCGCACGTGCAGCTAAAAACCCTTTCGAGCCTCCTTAAATGGCTCCTGACGCGACTAGAAAATAATTTCGAATCAAAACAAATCTGTTTTTATTCTGGCCTTGGTAAAGTCTTTTAGTTGCCAGAGTTTCAGGCAAAATTATTTTTCAAGCGAAATTGAGTGTGTGGTTCTTAGAGAGACAGCCTGTTAATACCACAAGGACAGCACTACGTCTCGAGCACTACGTCTCGTCCGCTCAACAAAGTTAAGCCCTGTTAATTTTTACCCTTTTCAGGTAGTATATATGGTCTGTATAAGGAAATATGTAAATCGGAATTTTCACCTACATTAACTTTGCTACTCACATTATTTTGCACATCACTTGGTAATCTCTGTCCGCACTCCGTATTTTTCGATTCCTTAGCTGATTTCAAAACCAGTGTGGCAAGTTGCGCTGCCTGAACTATTTCACCTTTACCCAAAAATTCGTCCATATCAACAATTAGGCTGTTCAAATTTTCTCCTATCTCCTCCAATGCTGAATGACAAGGATCAAGTTTGGGGGATGGTGTTATCTGTAAAATAACACACGGGAATGTCCTCATTGAAGTGGAAAAAGGTTTCGCAAATGAAACATGCAGCATAGATAACAGCTCGCACCTACCTTCAGCATCAACATTTGTACCACACACTCTCCAACAGCATTCTTTACTACGATTTCAATTTGCACCTGGTAATTTTCTTCTGGCAACCCTGCGGATAACGCTATAGGGTCAGACTTAGTGGAGGCGCTGTAAAATATGAGAGTGTTTTCACGTCGAATTTCATAAGTTAATGCTATACCGGTTTTATCTTGCCAGTCTAAACACTCGAAGGTGATCTCCGTCTCAAGTTCAACACCTTCTGTAACCGACGATTTGCAATGTCCGCCGTAAGGTTTGCCTGCAGTCTCGAACTCTAATAAAGCTAAGCCCACGGTTTCCAGCATGGGAGCTTTAACGTTTAATTGTAAACGGTATTTTGAATTAGAGGAAAGCTTGTTTGGTTTAATAATGATGTTTGATGTATTGATAGGTGTAGAGGTAATGTCATCAAGGTTTGCGACAATTTCCCAGACTTGGTTATCAGAGCGAAATATTTCAAGACGCCACGTGTAAGTAGCTCCAGAGATAAGAATTTCTGATGTGACTCGAAACTTGTTTGAAGACGACACTATTGCACCGCAATCAACAAAGCACCTGAAATGATACATAAAAATGAAACGTTTAGATCAATTATCACTAGAGACTATAAGTATCATTTTAAGAGGAAAAAACAGACTTTCATTACCCATACTCAATATAACTATAAATGGTTTCAAATCATTTAAATATCATGCGGCGAAACAATGGAATACGCTTCCAGGGAAGGTTCGAGACAAGGCTGGCACCAAGGAATTTATTTTACTATTACGAAATTTTGATATTTATAGACGTATTTTTAGATTTGTTTTTAGCTTCATGTATTTTCATGGAAAACCTGCAAACTAACTTTTGATTTAAGTATTTTCCATGTAAAATAAACTCATTCTTTCATTCATTCCTTCCTTCCTTCCTTCCTTCCTTCCTTCCTTCCTTCCTCCCTTCATTCATTCAATACGTGAAGGCGTCGATTTGAAACTGTAATCGAAGTGTTTACCTAAGAGGAACCTGAGGTACTTCTCCAGCTGCTATCTCAAATGATATTTCAGTAAAGGAGCTTCTCGCATCTTTGGATACAGTGAGCCTTAGAATATAAGTATTTCCGATTTCAAGGTGACTGGGGTCGATACTGATGGTTGTAAAATTGACATTTTCCAGATTAACAAACGAACCAAAACAATCGCTGCTCAATGTGAAGTCTTCCTTTTGCTTGTGGCATGACCAAGCGAAAGTAAGCCCGGCATAGTTCCCAGGACCAACATCTGCATCATAACTTAGCGACCCATCCACAGTTACAGTTTCTACAGACCCCCAGCGCACACTACTTCCTCCATCAATTTTAGCGAGTAAAGGAGCGACAATAACCTCTATAAAACCATAGTCAAAGGCGTTCAGAGTCTGGGGGGAAGCTGGATCCCCGAATTTGTAAGAAGCGGTAAATTTAACTTGGTAGATGCCAGCACGAATCGACCTCCTGTTTATCGTCCACTCGTTTGTACCTTGACTTTTTAAGGTTCCTGCTGCTGTCTCTGAAGTGTCAAGCTCCATTTCACTGATCAGACGCCATTCCAAGACACTTTCGAAGAAGTTGAAATTTTCTAAACCTTCAATTTTCGCCGATAGAACACTTTTGACTGACCGGTTAACAGGAGTGGCTTGGTATTTGTCCTTGGAAATGTTTCTTATGGATACTGAGAAGTCTCCTGTTGATTGTTCAATAAACACGTGGTTAAATATGTAATATGTCAAGCACGAGAGACAGTGTTTCATCGGGATATCCAAACATCGAGAAGAGAGTTGAAAATACGACGCGCAGCGGAGTAATGTTTGATGAAATTCGAGGTGAGTGGATATACCATTTCAATCGAAACAAAAACTGAGTAAACGGAGAAATAAAATTGTCATAAGATTAAGATCAGGTATCCAAACCTTCTTCACGGTTGTGATTTTGTTTGTTTTAACTTCATGTATTATTAATGGATGGGTTGGAATCTTTTTTTTTCTCTATGGATCCCGCCTTTGTCCCACTAAAATTTCTTTTCAGATCAGACTGAAATGTCCAAATTGTTGAGGTAATATCCTAGTAAACAAAAACGGCCGACCATGGATTTCCGATGAAACTTGGTATGCTGCTGTTGCAAGACAAAGAGATATTGAAAAGGTCTTATAACGCGGAGTTTTCACCGGGCTTGTTTTCGTGCCACAATGCAGACAGATATGGTTATTTAGGTGACTTTTGGTAATCTCAGTGCGCAATAAATAAGCTCGATCATTTTTCAATAGAGCCCGTTATATCACACAGAGTTTGACTTTCTTTGATTGTATGTTCATCTACGTCCCAAAAAATGTCTTCGAATACCCTGCATGTTTTTATCCTTTAAAGAAAACATAATTTGGACATTCGCTGGACAAGCTCTTACTTGTCTGCCGAGCTTAGCAAAAGGGAAATCATCTTATGCTATGTATGCGCACGCGCTCGACCACGGCCTCATTTGCGCGCGCTAACGACACAAAAATCGTGCGCAGTAGGGATGCGCATTGCAATACTGAGGAACCACCTTAAGTCGATCAAAGAAATGCAATAAAACAACATTCATTTACTATTATTGGTGACGCTGCTTTTGAGGCATGGCTGAATCACTACCTATCTATGGGAATTATCGCTAATATGGTTGTTACATTTCTTTGAGGTTGACTTAGATAAATGAGCCCTCGTATTTTTCCATATTTGCCATTGAAATAAACCCTAACCACGTAGTGAATATCCTAATAAATAACGTTACTTTTTTGACCATACCCAAAGGCTCGCAATTTAATATTCCATCACCAGTGTAACCTTCCCGACACGAGCAGCTGAAGGAGCCTTCCGTGTTGTAGCAGTGAGCCACTCCATGACAGTTGTGAGTTGCTGTTGTACATTCATTGATATCTATAGGAATAAACAGACGATTAGTTTTTCGATAAATGGATTGGTGACTTGGATAAAGTGTCAATAACGGGGAAGCGAATATTCAGACACGTACCTGAACATGATTGCCCGCTTCCAGAAAATCCCTCATTACAGATACAATTAAAGGAGCCATCACTATTGAAGCAAGTAGCCTCGACATGGCAGTTGTGGGTATTTTGTTTACACTCGTTTATGTCTAAAAATGTCATAAATAAATGATTAATTAATCAATTATGAAAGTGGTACAAAATCGCATCTTTCCCTTCTGGGCCATATTGAATCATAAACAAGTAGACTGCATGAGAAGAAAAAAACTGTTGTTTATTATTTTCCAATATCAATTGTTCGTTCCAGAGATATTCAATTGTTTAAATATGCAAATTAGCTTTGTGGCGACGTCGTACACACTGCCTCCGTCGGAACAACTCATGGTGGATTTGTAGGAAAACAGTATAAACTTCAATAAAATTAAATAATTATACAATATAAAACTACTAAAATGTTACACACGTACCGCTGCACGATTCCCCACTACCCGTGTATCCATCATCACAAACACAAGCATAAGAGCCAGCAATGTTAGTACAAGTCGCTGACTCATGGCAGTTGTGAGAATTTTCGTTGCATTCATCAATATCTGCAGACAAAACGTTGAAACACTTTAGGAGAAAAGGACATGTGTTTCGAGACATTACCATCGAGGAAGAGTGGTGGCTTTCGTACAGGCTTCCTGCTACAAAATCAGAGCACATACTCAAAACTTAACCCTGGTGAGACCAAAGTATGGGTTCCGGGGAGTCCCTTAAAAAAAAATCTTGATGGAGGTGGTTAGTACAGATCGAAGGCATTGAGTTCTGTACACACGACCGATATCAAGATTCTTCTTGTGGTTAATATGATGTATATTATAAGGCAAGCGCAAGCTATTACACAGGGGAAGTTGTGAAAAGTTACAAAACAGTTATGTTTGCCGACCCGGTTCATAACTCCAGGTAGATTTATTAATACTATTGCAGGTATCAACGGGTATAAACCGATTTTTAAACATGATGTTTTAGGGAAAACAAAAGACGTGGCAGTGTGAGTGGAGGATTGTTTTGCGTTTGTCTGTTTACTTGTTTGTTTTCTTGTTTCTTATTTTCTAGAGGAAAAAATGAATGAATTGCAATTGATAAAAGACTCAAGTGAGCTTAGCTTGAAAACAAGGCAGCTTATAGTTTTCTAGTGAAATCCTTCCTACATCCTGCACTGTGATATCGATGAACATTGAACACACCTGTACACTGTTGGCCATCTCCGGTGTATCCAAAGTTACAGCTACAGGTAAATGAACCTTCGGTGTTACAACAAGATGCTTCCAAGTGGCAGTTATGGCTACTGATCGCACATTCATCGATATCTAAAATGAGGGAAAAAAATGTCCATTCACTCATTGATTTAGTTGCATCGCTTTTTAAGAGTGTGCAATGCGACGAAAGTATACCATGGTAACAGAATAGGATTTGAAAACAAACAAACAAACAAACAGACAAAAAGAGACTTGTTACCTGTACATGGTGATTGGCCATTACTACTGTATCCTTGATCACAAGCACAAATGAAAGAGCCATCGGTATTGGTACAAGTTTGCGACAAATGGCAGTCGTGAGAATTCGTCGTGCATTCGTCGATATCTGCGTAACAAGTTAAATGCAAGCTGTGTTTAAAAAAAAAGATATCGTGTCGGTTTTCAAACTTTATGGATATTTCAGTAAGTAGTGCTATATTTCCATTGTATATTTGAATGAAAACTGTTGAGGGAATTGACAATCTTAAAGGAAAGTTTTTTGGGGCAGTGGGGGTGGGTATGGCGAAAAAAGCTCGTAATTCTCAATGTAATCCCCTGCGATTGTTCCATTAGCGGCTTAACCTTTATCGAGCAATTTATTTAACGGGTGCAGTTCGTGGTGGCGGATTTAGTTTTTGGGCAGTTATTAGTGAGGTGCACTTCATTACTTGAAATTGAGTAAAAGGTAGACCACACAGTAAAGCCACTATATACTCACCATGCCATCATAATTATAAAGTAAATTAACTACAGTGTATATATCAAGTCACGTACCATTGCATACTTTGCCACTGCCAGTATACCCCAACTTACAAGCACACGTGAAAGAGCCGATAGTATTAGAGCAAGTCGCCGATGCATGACAATCGTCAGTACCTGATGTGCATTCGTTGATATCTGCAGAAGATAAGAAGTCAATCAAGTCAAGTCAAGTCAATTTGTATATAAACTCACACAGAATAATACAAATTAGTGTTTTAAATCATAAAATCGAGAGATTGGGAGGGGAAAAATGTCAATTGTAGGTTCATTTACCGAGTTTGGGACACCTAAATAGTTCGCGGAAGTAACCGAGTAGGTGACCCAAAGCAAGCATATCAATTTAAGGAACATGTCTAGAGCCATCCGCACATTCTAAATTGTCAAAATTGTTCAAAGAAAATGTGATGTGTTCAAATTTGTTTATCACAGCAACCCTTCCCCTCCCTCCCCCCGCCCCGTCAACCTCTCTTTCTGCACGATCAAGAGAGGTTGTACTGCACGTTACCTTCTGATTCTTTTCAAAAAACACTTCACGTTCGCTGTAGTGAACTTTTCGCTTTGGTATCGGCACAGTTGAACACATATATAGCTGCTTAACCGAAGACATATGAATATTTGCGGTAAAAAGTAATTCAAGTCAGTGATTCTCCATGTATTAAGGCCGTTGTGAGTAGTTTTTAACTAACTTAACTAAAACCTTGGTAATCACTCTCTATGTCAAATCACAGACAATCTTATGAAACAACAACAACAAAAAAAATGCAAGCAAAAAGATATAGCTGGCGCGAGGAAACTTTTCTGAGTGAATCGCGATTGGCTTTGGTCTTACTTTTGATTTCTAAGAGTTCTAAGCCAATTTCTTAACGCATACTAAAGCCAAACCCACATAAAGAAGTTATATTTCGACATGGAAGCGAAAACTACTCTATTTGGCCGTCTTGATCATAGCAATGTTCAACACATAACACAGAATGAGCCTTCATCGCGGCCATCTTAAAGTGGCGCAGTTGGAACATTGGGACATTTGAAATGCTCTACCTCAATTGAAACCAAATTATGCTATCTAGCTAAACCAAAAGTTGCAAAAAGGAATAATATTGCTTCTAATTCTTTATCTGTTGTTATAGCTACGAGTAAATAAACTTTCTGTGCTGCTACAGAACGCCGCTAAGTTAAAGTTAGAGATATAGCCCGCGCATTCATCAGTATTTAAAACGGGGACGGTTTTGATATCCACAAACAAATTGAATTGCTCTGAGTGGCTACTATTTAGCGAAAGGTTTAGGTAAGGTAGAGTCTGTATACTAGCCAAGTGGCTCACTAGGCCGGAGCTTATCTCATACCCTTAGTCGCACGAAGCGATAACCCAGTTAGTCGCATGAAGCGACTAAGGGTATCTGGAGCTCTCGTTCCGGAGTCGAGCGCACTAATCATGAGGCCACTGTGCCTCCCAAAGGTTCAGGGTAAGGAGTATTTAGGGAAAGTGAGCACATGATAGCTGTTAATAATTTGGATAATTTAAGCTTCGTACCACTGCATGTTGATTTCCCATCACCAGCGTACCCTGGGTTACAAGCACAAGTAAAAGATTCTACAGTATCAGTGCAAGTTGCCAATGCATGGCAGTCGTGAGAATTCTCGGCGCATTCGTCGATATCTGTGTAAAAATTAATTTTTACAAGATTTAATAAAATATCTTATCAAAGTAACCTTATTCTGTTTTAAAGTAAGGTAAGTGATCTTGCAATGACAGAATTTTGGTCCAAAAATATTTGTTGGAATGATTTCGTTGTGTGGCATTTTTTTTTCTAAACAACCGCCATAACTATCCTTTTAATTCTCACTTTGTCAAGTTTTTTGTATATTCCGTTGTTACTACCATAATTAGCATTTTTTCTTTCTTAAAAATTCAACTTGTAGCGCTTTGTACATTAATTAACTGAAGATGACAGAAGTTTCTGTCGAAACATGTCTTACAAACTTAAAAGTGTTGTCGTTTTCTTTAAAGTATTGACTTGTCTGCTTATATCAAGATATATTAAAGTAATGTAACCTGTTTATGAGTTCTTGTAGCTCAGTGGATAGAGCATCCGCCCGGTGTTCGGAAGGTCATAGGTTCAAATCCTATCGGGATTTTTTCTAGGTCCCACGCTCGTGTTACATAACTTTCATATATAACCGACACATTCGATCGATTATTGTGAATTCCACTACTTATACATGACGTACGATAACCAAAAATGTTCGGGAAAAGCCAAATTTGCTCAACACGCTTCTCAAAATATGGTCATGTTAGAAACAATCATTGATATACCATACAAAATTGATCGCGGAAATGCTAATTAAAATCGCCAGACTGGCGTTCAAGGATAAAGAGAATTTCTTTCTACGAAAAAAACCTTTGACAACCCCCAATTTGGCACAAATGATAACATACAAACTTACTAGTAATTTCGCCTGTGCCGCAGTATCTCAACTGGCAATAATTGGGTGGAACCAACTTATAAATGTAGAAGTCTCCACAGTTTAGAACCTGGATTGTGTTACTCCAGTGGCAGCATTGACTAAGCCAGTGGTAGCACACTGTCCTCTCTACGATGCCTTGGGAGACTGTGGGATGGGGATCGCGTAACCATCCAGAGGCATCTGTGTTACAGCGGTTCATGGCGGGGCACGTTCGCGGCATTCTGGTTCCAGCGGCACCGGTGAAGCGGTACCAGCCGGTCTGAATGTGTCTGTCACATAAATCATTCGTGTTGCCATGATTGACATGTCTGTCGGCATCGCTTAACGGGGTGTACGAAATACATTCTGAGGGAGTCCCTACGGAATGTCTTCCTGTAGCTTGAAATAGAGGAAGTTCATTAAATAAAAAAATAACCTGAGGCAAGAAGAAGACGAAGAAGAGCTACGTATATATAGCTACGAGGTTGGTATTTAGAGGGCCCTGTACATGCCTTAGATCATTACAATATTATAATCAGTTACAATAAACTCTTGTAGTTCAAAGCCTGTGGCCTGAGGAAAAAAAAAACAAATAAATATTGCAGCAATTGTGACTAGTATTTCAGCTGTATGCGTCAGATGAGTTTATTAATTTATTTATTACGTGTTTGATCAGTAATTTTCTCCGTACCACTATCGAGTTTGCAAATATGCATATTAAGTTCCTCCGTGCGATATTGATTTCCCTAATATCATATTTTTATATCGGGTTCCCCAATCTTGATGGATAACATTGCAGACGCTTTCCTCAAAATGTGCCTAGCTGCCAATAATGTTAATTTTTCCTGGTACCAGATGGCCCGAAGACGACTCTGAAAGCAGCCGATGCACGTAAAGTAACCACCCTGCAAACAGTATTCTATTTTACAAAAGTCCCATTCATACTCACTTGAAATAAGATATGGGAATAATGATTTACCAGGGAACTAAGTAAAGATGGAACAGCTTTGCTTAGGTGAGGTCGAGTCTACAGGTATACGACCCACGCGATGAAAGGACACTGAAAGTGGGAGGGGGAAATCGAGCATGGAAGGAGAGGCGGTATCTATTGCAGAACTATTACGTAACAAGTGCCAAGAAAGCTTACCAAGTCAAGAAAACTGCATTGTTGTTACGCATTTCAACTTGGCATATCGTTATAAGTGATGTGAATAGTTAGACTTCGTTAAGTTACTATAAGGGGGGTGACCAAACGAACCGTGCTCGTAACCGATTTAAGGAAGGAAGGAAGGAAGGAAATTAAAAGAAATGCTTTGTAACCGGAACAGATGATTCGAACTACCTTAGAAGCCATATGACGTTTAGGTAGCATAGGTTCAAAAGAAAAAAGGATTAAGGACATTTTACCAACACTGGCAGGATATCATGTTTAAAACGTTTCACATTGGAGCAGAAAGGGAAGTTTGTAGATCAACTTGTGTTTTTGTTTCTGTGTTTTTGTTCGAAGACTGTGTAATTTATTGTTATTTAATTTTAGCTTTAATAACTCATCTCGAGAATGTTTGGCCCTTCGTGCAACGAAAAGAGTTAGGAGAAAATGAAAAGAGAATTACGTAGAAAGAAATGAGGGTAAACAGTCCTTGAGCTTGAGCCACTGGGAATTGGTCACTGCAGGCTAAAGTTACATAATATTTCTAAAAACCCCAAAAGCCATTTCACTATCTATCTTACCTCTTTCTGTAACGTTACGGTAAGGAAAAAAAAAATACATACCCGAAATAATTCCCAAAACTAAGGACCAGAAAACAGACATCTGAAAACAAATCAAAGTTATTGAGTTAAAGCGAACTGAATCAGAATGCATACATACACAATTTTAGACTCGCCTTGCGTCTATTTAACCGTTTCGGCATGACTGTTGGAAGGGCCACAGAAGCGGAATATGTTCGATGTATTTAATACCAGAATTGCCAAAAGGTAAGAGGAAGAAAGTGCTTTATCCGCACTTGTTTTAAGAGCATTATCAACAAGATGACTGTATTTTCATCTTTTTGAATCATTAAGGAAAGACAGGTGTGCATATTACTTTCTAGAGGGCATCCGCTTGTTTCTTTTCTTCTTGAAGACAAAACATTAACATCTTAGGCACAGGTCTAATGTGGAACTTTACATGAAACGAGCTTAATTGAAATGTGAGTTAATCCAATTGGGTAAAGCTCTACCGTTGGGTCTAGTGTTAGATCGAAGGAACTCAGCGTCAAACGTTGAACATATCATGAACTTAATTGAAAGAGTAACATTGACTGAGATCAAGGCGAACTGCCAAAGCTCCTTTATTGTCATAGGTGTTTCGATAGGCCTTCAAAGAGTGCTAGAATGCCTTACTGGTATTGAAGTTATCAGAAATTCATTATTTACCACAAGTGTCCTTAGAGGGTTGTGAGATCATGAGAAAAATAAATAACAATTTTTATTTAACAGCTGTCGCAAAGGCTCAAACAGGGCCTTTCATTTTTAAAACAAAATACCCAAAATAATCCTTGTGAGTTTTGGACTTATGAAGCAGATAGGGTATCAAATATTATTATTATATCATTATTTTGTTTGATATTGACTGACAAGAAATTGCACTGAAGAATTAGTTTAGTAGTAATGGTCTTCGTGACAGGGAATTCCGCCCTCATTTTCAAGGCAGTTATTTTGTATGCACTACCTCAATTGGTTTGCACGCAGGCAGACTCTATAAAGCTATTACATAAAAAGATAATTGAATGGTCTCTAATGAGTTTACTCCAGCGTAACCCCCAGCGTAGCCCAGCGTAACCCATTTCGTCTTTGATTCCACTTTATTCCAGTAATTATCACTGAAGGGTTTCCTGCGGAGTTAAAATTGTTAACAAGGCCTATAGAAGGTTAAAAGAAGAGATTTGATCTTAACTGGGTCAACCTCTAATGATGTTTCACGCTGGGGTTTTTTCAACCTGAGCGACCAACAGATTCCGTGGGGGCGTGATAGGCACAAAAATTTTTGGAATTCTTGGGGCCATGTAACTTTGTTTCCTTTAAAGGTATGTTTCGGAAACTGATAAAAACAATAATACTTGATTCCAGAAATATTTTGGACTAAGTGTTTCCATGGTTACTAATCACGTGACTCCCTTGTGGCCAATTAAAACATCAAAACTCCCAAAAGTTTCTCCTTGAAAAGTATGTAATCTCAATATGTGATATTTTGCAGAAATCCTGTGTACACAAAATTGAAGATTTGAAATCTCAAATATGGCGGTAAATCGGCAAAATCAAAGAATTTTTGGTCAGGTACGTCATGTACTGGCACATGTTTGGTCGTCCCGCGGCAAGGCCGCTGGCACTCGTTGTACTGTGAGCCCAAAACGAATCATTCGAATCACTAACTACTGACAGGGTCATATGTCTCATTAGTAATCATGGCTGCATATAATAATTGCTCAAACACACATCTGGCCGATTCCTGGGTCTGCTTTTTCAGGAGCGCGCTTTACCGCGATACAAGGAGATGAATGGGAGATTTTGAGGGAAAACACTGGTCAGATGAAAATTACTTTGACCCAGTCTTGACGTGCGTTGCGAAAAATTATTACTGATCTAAAGAGATGTAAAGCTTTTTTCTTGTATACGAAATTTTCCATAAACCAAACTTATATGATTTGTGTGTCGAAATTTTACTGACAACCAGACTAGCAAAAATATTGGTTGGTAAACTTAGTTGAAGGCACTCTTTACAACTATGCATGCGCTGGTGCCTTCGGATTAACAGCGATAACCACAATGATGGAAATCCACCAGTCGGTCTAAATAAATAGCTTTTGCAGCATGCAACTTCTACAAGCTTAAAGATCGCCCAGATGCCTCCTAAGAGGGTTCCAAGGTTTGCATCAAATACGCGGAAGCGTTAAGTGGGTTTGGGTCTCGGTGCAAGTCCTCCCATGCAACTGATCCTAGGGCATTCCGCTCTCAAGCTTTGCGAAATTGGTGAGTTGCGCCTCCGCGTTCGTCGATGAGATGTAGATATTTTTTAGCACTTTATGTAAACACTTTATTTATTAAGTATAGTAGTCGGAAGTAATCAAAAATGTTATTTACTGTTATTAATGCCTTTACTACAAGATTAAAGAAGAGTAAATGTGCATTATAATAAAATAACGCGATCCGAAAAGCATCGTAAAGATGCGTTATTGATGCCTTTACGCAGTCCGTAAAGTATCGCGCGCAAAGATGCATTATTGATGCCTTTACGCGATCTGTAAAGCATCGTAAAGATGCTTTATGTAAAGCTTCGTAAAGATGAGTTTATTGATACTTAAAAGCGACACGCCGAATGTCGAGGAATTTCCCGGCAACGTAAATTCCTCGAAATTACTTATTTCCTGCAGTACAGTACTAATTGATATCTCTGCGCAATGCGGACTCCTCATACTGCCTTATATTTGTTATTTTGCGAAGTGTGAGGCGAGGTACTTCCTGCGGCTGCAGCTGCAGTTCGTCTCCTACTGGCAAAATGTTAAGATTCATTGTTGTTCAAAGAACCATCTCGCGTTTGTGTTTTGGTATAGATGTAGCAAACAACTGCAAATCCGTTTGCAGAAACACGATGGAAACAAAAAAAAAGGAAATCTGCTAGCTTAAATATGGTGGAAACGTGACTTGGCATTTCCGTTCCGGAAACGTGACGGAATAACGTAGCACTTGAATTTTCACGTTTCCGCGAGACGTAAATATAACGGAACCATGGAATTGCATGTTTCCGCCAAGTTTCAGAAATACGGAAACATGTGATTTCGTCTTGTGGTCTTTGATAGAAGAAATACTACACAAATTGGGCGAGAATTTTGAAAAATTTAACTAAACCTGGACAATGTCGACACCTATGATATGAAGAAAACCTTATAATGAAGCCATATTCTACCTATTTTAATACAATGTGATGAATTAGTTACCTTCGACAATAACGTATTTAAATTGTGCTAACTTCCAATCGATCCAATTGCAAGTGCGTGTTCTTTTCCTGTCAGCAGTCACAGAATGAATGGGGCGACCCCGGGGGGGATACTCCCTTATAAGGTCTTAATGGGGACGTGCGGCCAGCCAGGGTATGTTTTTCGGAATTTTTGTCTTAAACAGGGTATCGAATTTATCATTTTTTGTGTTAATCAGGGTATCGCTTTATCAATTTTTGTCTTAAATGGGATATCTTTTCTCGGACGATAAACAGCAAAATTTTTGCAAGCTCTTCATATCAAACTTTGACTCCGAAATTGTCTTAAGAACAAGCCGGCTTGATACACCTTCTATGGGCATTGTTATTGTTCGACGACATCTAGCTCTTTTGTTAGAAAAACAAAGGTTTGAAAGAGCCGACGCTTAGCTCATCAGCCGAGCGCGAGATTTAAAATTGTCGTCGATTAGCGAAACAACAAACAACTCTCTCTGGTGTAGGGTTAAGTGAAATTGTTGTCAAAGATGATAAACTACCGGGTAACAGAAGGGAAGATTTGTTCGAGCGCATATTTTCGGAAGGGAAGGGTGGCTCAAACTACTTGTCATTTCGAAACAACCGCTACAGATCGAGCGTTTTGGAAATTTAAAACTCGCGCAATTTTGTATAACCCAACCATTGTAATTCTCTCACTTTTTGTACGCACTAATCTAGCAGTTAGAAACTCATACCGCTACTACTGAAGCATTTAAAATCACTTACTTTCGCGCTTTTGTCACTCGGGTCACACAATTGTAAGCTCACATGTTCCGAGACTCACTCAATAGAATTTAAATTTGCACCCTTTCGCTTGAGCCCAACAGGTTTTAAAACCCTTTCTCGCGACTTATTTAACATTCGTTACGCAATTGTGGTGCAAGTTAAACAATTATAAAACTCATACCGCGACTAATTGCGTGAAAATTTGCTCGACCGGAAATTTCTCGCCGAGACTCGGCGCTTGCCGAGCTCGATTTTGAATATCCGACAATAAAATCCCAGAGGACACCCAACAATAGCGCTATTGTCCTAAAAATTTCGGACCATAACAATAGGCAAAGTCTGATTTTAATATTGCTTCCGTTGGCTTTGGCATTGATACCAGGCACATTAAATTTCCATTGATTACACTAAAAAGCCACACAATTTGTAACCGCAACTTTTAATCTATGTCTTAAACGGGGTGTCAAAAAACAGAATTCTGTCTTAAACAGGGTAGGAAAATCAGTGATAATTGTCTTAAACAGGGTCAGGGTATGAGGGGCCTGGCCGCACCTCCCCACCCAGGGATATATCGAGTACCTCCCCCGGGGGGGCGGCCGGGATTATATTCCTGGCAACTGTTCTTCTTCACCAATATTGTCGCCGTAGTTGTGAGCATAGAAACAGATATCTTCGTTTCTTTAGGATTCATCGTTTCAATCTGACTAAGAACCATTTAAGTAGCCAATTATTTCTTCCTATATGAGCATTGAATTTAGTTTTTAAAATCTATTTTTGCCTTACATATTTACCTTGTGAATTACAAACATTACCCTGATGACATTCATACGCACCATGGCAATAAATCACTCTGAAACCTTAGTTTTTCGAAAAATTAAGGTGGCTCTGAACCCCCTTTGCAGAATTGTTTTAAACTGTACAAAAAGTTGCATCTTATCATGCTGATTACAATTCGATAATAAAAAATGGGGGTCACCGAGCTCGTTTTTGAGTTAAGGGTGTTTTTAGCAGGTCATATTGTTGCTATGGTAACCTATTGTGCCACAAAGTTAACAGCAACTTGTTCACCGATGATTGAGCAGTTTGTTGATACCATGATTTAAGCGTCAGCCGGTATAGAATGGTTAAAATGACCGATCAAACTCTAAGTCTTGAAAAGTACTGGAAACTGCAACCACCCACCTTAAATCGCAATTCTCCTACAAGGCAGCAATTGAAACGATGCAAAAGCCACATTTTGTTGCGATGTTTTAATTGAGTTTTGTGGAAAAATTTTGCTTCCGTGTTTACATTAACAATTACAAACTTAAATTTGTTTGGATATTACCGCCACTAGGGAACAGCTCACCCCTGAACTGAAAACAATACCTTTTCGTTTCTGAGGAAACAAAACAAAACCAAAACAACCATAAACAAGAAAACGCAAGTAGCATTCAAAAACATGAACTCGCTATTTACAAACGAATTTAAAAGAGACGCACAGTTTAGAGAATAAAAGTTAAGTGTCAGCTGTAAGCGACAGTGGGTGGATAGCGGTAGAGAGATTACGGCAGGGTGACGAGTGTTGCTGGGTGGGACTACGTTGAAAGCGTGACCTGATACAACGGCACGCCAAAAACCGCGGTAACATGTAAATGTGTTTGGCAGTTCAGAAGAAATACCGATCCAAAATTGATGGCGTACGTATGGTAACTTTAATGGCTTTTATTGAACAAGACTACAAAATTGGACATAGCACAACAAATGATAAAAATGAAATAATAATGGCAGATGAATGCAGCAATTTCACCAAAGTCTAACTTTTGATTTACAGTCGTGTTATTTGACAGCCAGGGCGGATTATCGAGTAAAGACCGTCAAGAAACAGAGTATCTTCCACTAAATCCACTTCTAGGTTATTTGTCAGTTGTGAAAGAGCGACTAGCCTTTTCTCCAATCTTTCTACCCTCTCGTTGGTACACTGACTAATGCTTTGTGAATTCAAGCAAAACGGCTCTGCGTCAGAAACGCACATGTTAAGATGCACTGAGTCATCGCAAAATAACTTCATTTCAATCTGTGTCCTTCCTCTTACACCAAAAAAGTTATCAAGTCGTCGGCCAATAAAGCGTGCCATTTCAAGCTCGTCAGCGTTTTCTTCTGCGCACGTTCTAGCTTCAGCATACGCCTGGTTTAGTACAGAAACTATCATGTTCATAAATAATATCGTCGTGATTAGCATGTACGAGATTGCAAACACTGGGCCAAGGAAAGGATTCTCATTGCGAAGGTCATCAAGAGGAAAAGCTTTACCTAAGAGAAATTCTAACTGGCCAACGACTGCTTGAATGTAGGTGGAGTAAAAATGCACTGTGCTACCAAAAAACTGAATTCCTGAGAAAACAAAGGCGTTCAATATGATTACGAAGAAAACTGCGTAAGAGAGTTGGTAACCTAAAGACTGACGGAAGGATAAAAATAGGAAAATGACGTGAGGGTTAAAACGAATGAGATTCAAAAGCTTTACCGTCGCCATAAAAATAGCAACAGCGATTGAGGCATCTTCCCAGCTGGTCCAGTCCAAGGCCGAATGAAAATGGACAATTTCATAAGGATTGAATTGAATAGATTTAACGCTGTTTGAAACACTCTTTGATCTCATCATATATGCTGCAACGGAGGTGATAGAGAAGGTAATCATTAAGAGATCAACCATGTTCCAGACGTGCTTGAAAAATCCAAAGCGGAGTCTGTAAACGCGGATAAGCAGTTTGATGAAGTAAAAGAGCACCATGATCAAAAACAGAAACTGGCTAATGAGATAGAACATTAGAGCTCCAGACTCTGTGCTATATAACTCAAGAGTTTCAATCCTTCTCGTAGTGTAGGCAGCGCCAGTTGCAAGCACCTCATAGAAGTAAGTAGCAATACTGATCAAGTTTGTATTCGCGTTGAACACTGCGAATTCTATAATGACGGCTCGAGTTTGGCGATCGACCCATTGGAGGCCAAGAGTCTCTTTTAAGACGCGATTTGCGGTCTCAGCGTTGTACCCAAGGACTACAGGATAGCCACCTCCTTCATAAGTATTATATGAACCTCTTATTGTACCCTGGCTTAGTTCCTCAGCTGTATGGTAACGCCATGGTTTCGGACAAATTTTCAAAGCCTCAGACCAGGAAGTATTATGAGAGAGAGGTTTCCAATATGGTAGACTCAGTAATGTAGTGTCTTCCACCTGACTGGAGTAGTCGTAATAGCAGTCTGAAATATTATGGTAATCGTTTGCACAAGAACCTGACAAAGAACAGCAACAGACAGCGTCAAACGTAGGCGTGGCCTTTATTTAAATTACTATGTTTAGAAAAACGCAGGTAAAACTGCTAAGCTACTTTAAATGGTGTTTTATAAAGCTTCACTGATCCTGCAGGGAGTGGTTTAGGTTACTGAATACCTTTAGAGTCTCGCGTCCAACCGATACAGCTCACCCGGTATACAATACATATACATAAACTCGTATATCAACTTAAAGCTTATATAGAGCTGTCTATGAAACTATACTTAATTTAATTTGTTTCGTGGATTCCAGACCAAAAGCACTAAAAAAAACGTAGGTGTCGTTTGCCATAATTCAATTGAAGTAAAAAGTTACAGAACATTTTTGAAACATTATATATATTTACAGAACTTGAGTGATCGAACATAAATCGCTCTTGGAGAAAAACATTTCTAATTAAATAAATTCGAAGACACAGTTTTTGTTTATATTTTAACTAGCAGTTGTTCAAGTTTCCATTAGAGGGCAAAAGAACAAATTCATATTGACTTGTAGCTTTGAAGAGGTGATTCGGACGCTCGCATTAAGAGGTCGTGACTAATTCCGCAATTCATTTGTATAGTTTGATAGCCATGTGCGGCTGTATAAGTTTTATTTTGAAACAGGGCCTTACGTACCACATTTTAAACCATGGCTTCGACACGATGAACCCCTAAAAGTATATAGGTAACCTTAAAGCAGAATGATCGTGTCGATCAGAAAACACTGTAACAAATTATTTCGTCACACTTACTCTTTTTCACTCTTAGTTGCCGCATCCATGGCATTCCAATCAATATGGACATCTTGTTCCCTATGTACATTTCGTTCTTCTCTTCAAAGCCATTGTACCATGGTCGATTGTACAAAGTTGGCATTAACTTTTGCCTCAACCAAATCCATAAACTGCGATAGTTTGTAACCTGAAATGAGAAAGTGATTGTTAATAGTATAATGAGTTGTTTTGTTTGTTTGTTTGTTTGTTTTTTTGTTTATTTTTTCTTATTTTATGCCAGCGTTTAGTCATATCACTTACTCTGGAAAAAATTAATCGATGAGTGTGCAGCAGCAATTCCCTTAACATGTCATCAAGTATATCCTTACCTTAGAAAACGTCTTTGTTAGCGTTGGATTCCTCATCTCCTTCGTCATCAGGTAACGATTTTCGTTCTTGTTGCCATAGCAAACGACGGCCAAGAGAAACAAAAAGACTAAATGGAGAACAATTTTCTTTACCATTTTGGTCAACTGTGCCTCTTTTTTGGTCCGCTCACGTATCGCCTCTAATTTATGAAGTTTAAGTCCACGTTTAGGATCATCGCTTAAGAAATCAATGTTACTCCCAGACGAAGCATCTCTTTCACCTGCGAGTTCGCTTTGGTGGGCTTTATTTCTGGTTAAGAGTAACGCAATCAGTATAACAGCCACCATAGTCTTAGTTGGTTGCACAATGAGAATATCCTGACTAAATGTAATCAGAGTGGAGGCAAGCCATTGCTCCGAAACTTCTTTACCCCAAAGTAAAGTGTACAATATGGTGAAGAATGCGGCTGTTAGAGCTGTGGCGAGGCACAGGAACCAGCCAACGTATACAAAGACGTGAGGCAACATGCAAGCTGGCTTTCTTAGCTTATCTGCAAGATGCGGGATCTCACCACCTTCTTTAACTTTGTACCATCCGTATCTCCTTGATCCACTGTACTTAAACAAAAAGACTATCAGGATGTTTACAGGAGCGACTATAAGACCACTTTGAACTCCAATGAGAATCTGTCTCCAAGAGAACCTTAACGGTCCAACCTGTATAGTCTCAACCGACTCCCCACTTATGTTATAGAACATGACGCTAGCAATCATTGCGCTAAATAGAAGTGAAAGGCAACACGAAGCCCTCTGTACACGTGTGAATGTACTGCTGCATGGTTTACAGAAGACAGACAGCCACAAGTGACTGTCTACAAGTTTTCTTCCAAAAAGTAAATGGAGTTTATTTGAAAAAGACATGTGACTTGTGTTTTCAGAAGTTACTTCTATTTCCCCATCAGCTTTCTCCAACGCTAGCCACCGATTTATCGGGAACACCCATTTCTCGTCAGTCTGCCTGTCTCTTATTGTTGTTGCCTCGACGAACCATGATGGATTCTCTCCGGAATTGTCATGTTCCAAAGTTATATCGGTCAAAGGTCCTAACGATTCTTTTGTGACCAAGACAAACCTATCTATACTTCCACGTGAAAATATTTCTCTTGAATCGCCTTTACCTCGTAGTTGAATGAGGTGATGTTCATTCATTTTACCATTAATGCTGATTGTTACGTTGGCTGTAGTTCCTGAATTTTTCCAAACGCCAGTGGTTATAACTAAGTCGTAGAGATAGCTTCCTCCTCCAGTGATTGTTACATGACGTGGAGGGCAAATCTAATGAAGAGAATCAGATAACCATATTATTGATGATGGAATCACTAAAATATGGTATGCGATTTCTCTCATTTCAGTGTGCGTTACCACTCTTTTACAGTCACCGCTAATAATTTTGATTTAGAAGTGTTAAAGTAATGCATTAATAATGTGTTATACACTTGTTGGGTACTTAAGGTTGGAGAGTAAGAGCCCTCCCATTATCCACTATGCCGATCTAACAATTACATAGCCTGCGAGGGCATCCGATCTTTTTCGGCTCTTGTTTCTTGTCGCTTGAAACAAGAGTCGAAGACACGGATTTTCTCTCCAGTTGCCGATTACATAGTAACACGAAGAAAATTTACTACAAATAATACCAAGAAAGTTCCCTTCAGTTGTACAGAATTAAACACTAACCGTGTATTCTATTTGCTTTGTTTTGTTGTTGTTGTGTTTTGGAAATTGCCATTGTTAACCTTAAACGTCTGTCTCGTTTTTAGTCAAGGAATTTAATAAAATATGCTATTGTCTTTTGAAGGGTAGGCTAGAAAGTTCGAGCTGAGTTATCTATTGATATGGGCACTATGTAGTTGAAGATGTGTCTATTATTTATCACGTTGTAAGATATAGGACAGATGAATTTACTAGTTTGTCTCACGATGGGGTTACTTTAGAATGTTGATCGCGACATTTCTACTGCTATAGTGCTAGTCCTCATCATGCGATGACGTTGGTTGTTTACGTGTTGCTATTTGTAGCAAGTTGGTTCGCCGCTATTGATGTATTTTAATCCTCACTGTTATTCCGAACGTTGTGACACTGTTCCCTCATAGATCCGAAATTGGAACTGAGCAGCGGTTGTGTTTTTTGATTGTAGGTATGAAATTCATACTTTAGGGATTGGGATTGTCTCTATGGAAGTTATTTGGATGAAGTCTAATATGGATGGGCCACCATCAATTAACTTTTGAATTTGTCCCAAATGGGCAAATTCTCCGTCTCGTTGGTGTGCTCTGAAATTGCGGAGGTTTGTGCACGATCAATGACTGCTCAAGACATAAGGCTATGTCTGTGTCTAGAGCCGTGCGAGAGAGTATAAGGGAGCATGACGGAGATATACAACAGCCATAAGATACAATGCGGATCTATGAGAAAACAGAGTCAGAAAGTCGGGATATTAATGAGGATCGAAATGCATCAATAGCAGTGAGCCAGAGTGCTACAAATAGTGACACTTAAAAAGATCGACCTCATCGCTTGCGGAAGACTAGAAGTATAGCATTCGAAACGTCTCTATCAACATCTCAAAGTGACTCCATCATGTGACAAGCTAGAAAAATTCACCTGTCCTATGAGCACCATGTTACGAAAGACATCATCGCTCTTTCAACGATAGTTACCTTGATTGCATCTCTCTTGTCAGCCCTCCTTGCAAAGATTAAGACTACACTATATAGAAGAAAAAGGATTGCTACAGTCACCAGAACTGAAATGTTGCCAGACTCGTCAATCCGTGTAATCTCTGTTACTACTTTGTCAAAGTCGATGGGATTTGGGGCCTGGATGAAATTCCCACCAAAAAACGTCAGGTGATTGCAAAGGCACATTAAGTGAGTAGAGTTCGATCTGGGGTCAACCTGCGAAAGAAACATGTGTTGCCAGTTACTAAAACCAGTTTAATTTTTTTTGTGTGTTCCTGTTGCTTTGTGACTCACCTTAGCACCCTTTAAGCTTTTTAAAAGGGTATGTCTTTTTCGGCTCGTTTAAGCAAGGAATGCGTAATAATGTGGTCCCAGCCAAACCTAACAATAACACTGACTTAGATCAGGCCGAAGCCTTTAAGTTATAGCAGGCTTTCTCCACCAGCAAACCACACCCCAACCGAGGTGCAGGAACGCTGATCTATATTATCTGGGTCCAGGAATGGCACCCTGAATGAGTCTTTTGATTTTAAGGGAGCCGTTTGTGTATATGCTATGAAATAGGCCATTTCCGAATTACCTTAAGCCTCTTTTTCAAACCGAGTCTTGGTGCTCATCCTTTCATATGAAAATGAGTTTAATTTGCATGTGAATAAAAACTCATTTTCATGTGAAAGGATGAGCACCAAGACTGGGTTTGAAAAAGAGGCTAAAGGTAATTCAGAAATGGCCTATTGTAATTGTCTCTGAAGAAAGCTCGGTGTAACAGAAGAGTAACAACGTAATAAGGGTTTGCATTATTTCGGGAAAATTTGAGTCATTAGTTTCGATTCGAACTCAGTGCACGCATTCTTCTTACCAACCTCTTCGTCTCAATTCGTACTGTAAGTTATATATAGAGCTAGTTTTATCCCCTTCGCGCGTGGGCCGTAAATCTAAGGATAAAAACGAAGATCCGCAACTTTCAGTACAGTCCCACAAGACGGAGAAGTATGTTCGTGCTGACAATTCAAAAGGAGTGGCTCATATTTCCCGAAATTTTGTGCGAGTTTGTTTTTGTTTGTTTGTTTTGTTTTGTTTTATTTTGTTTTGTTTTTGTTGTTGTTGTTGTTGTTTTGTTTGTTTGTATATTTCGTCGTTATATGATTAAGCGCCGGTGCGAAGCGGACGAGCGCGTCTTAGGTCACTTTTTTATCTCATGCTCCGGGTTATTATTTTGCTAAGCTCTCAATCTTAACGAACTCAGCACAAATTAGCAAGCTTAAGACATAATAGAATTTGCTGTATTACATTTACCTTGCAACCGTATGAAGTCCACCTTTCGAAATCTTCAGACCAATACAAACAACTTGATTGGGTAATGGTCAATGTGTAGTTGACATCTGTTAATGGATCATACTGTGGAATAAACGTTTTACTGACTCCTTTAGGAGGTGGATCCTTGACCTCAACACATGATCGTCTTTCCCGACCAGGGTTAAAACATGATCTTCGTTTTCTAGAGTGCTCGCTGACATTCTTTGCTCCTAGGAACAGCAAACTGACATAAAGAAGGCTTTCGTCGGAAGGCACTAATGTGACAGAAGTCTCTTGGAGAGAAGTAGATTTATCGATCTTTTCAAAGTCTGTCTGGCTTTCCCGTGTTGAGTTAAATTGCATAACAAAGTTGTAATCAAATTCTTCTATGGTTGGTTTTGATCCAAATTTCACAAATACTTCAATAGTGATGTCCTTTGCTTGAGTGCCGAATTTAAGCGAAATAGGCAGACCTGGTAATTCTGAATAGTATTTATGACTGGAGATTTTTCTCGGCTTCAAGAAGCCGTGCTCTGTCAGGTCGCTCTTATTCAGCGGTACCCTGTTCAGTGGTATGGTAATCTCGATGTCGCTATCAAGGTCCGCTACAGCGATTGTTTCTGTGTCGCCGCTCTGAAGTTCGAGGCTAATTATACTTGACTGTACCAATTCGCTGCTTTTGTCCCAGATAAAAGGATTAAATTTCATAGCAATCATCTGTGAAAAAAAGTGAACAAAAACATGAATAATTAACGTTCTGGAAAATTTCATATGAGTTTTCTCGTTATTCTTGTACTTCATTGCAAACACAATTTCTGATTGGTGTTACGCACGTAAAAGGTTCAGTCTCCTGATCTTTACGAGCCGTTACTGAGGACAAGTCATTCTCATATAACCTCCTCATTTTAGCTAGTTCAGCTGCATTTCATTAAAGAGTGTCTATAATGACCCGTCAAACTCTAAGTGCTGGAAATTGTTGTGATCCTCCTTAAAGAAACTGGAAATGCGCTTGATATATATTGGAAGTTACCCTAGGAGTACATGCGTAGTTTACACCACCAGCGCATATCGGTAAGGTCAAACAAAGCAGAGTTAGTTTTTCT
>JAHPZR010053282.1:0-11670 GCA_019787425.1 Platygyra sinensis | reverse complement strand
ATCATGTTCAGTAGGCCAGGTTGCTTAAGATTATTGTACCCGATAATGAAAGGAAGAGATTAAATTCTCGGCAAATTCTGCTCCATCAGTGCCACTGATATTCATGGCTCAATATAGCAAATGAAGTAAAATTCCCTGATTGGCCGAGTTGTCACGGTTCTGCAACCAACAGTGACACAGATCACCAATTTATTGTCTTGAAAGAAACCCAATATATGATGTGATATCTTGTCACAAGATTACTGGCCAGCGAGTACTTAATAATAGTGTCTTTATTTCAGGCAACTTTACTCTTGAAAATAACCTGCAAAAGGTTTGGTCTCGTATGTCTGGAGGTAAACCTGTACACGGCTTTCACTTTTTCCTGAATAGTCAGCTTAAGCCATTAGAGATACGGACACAAGCCTTTAACGCAACATTTCACCCATTACTATGCCCGCGCTATTGTTTGTTCACAATTTTTAGCATAAAAGGTTTAACCTCTTCCTTGCATTAAGATAGAACCACAATGAGAGCACCTACCTTGTTTGCTTCTGACGGATCCTTGAACTGTACAAATGCGAAGCCCCTAAAAAGAAACAAAACAAACAATAAATTATGTGAATAAGTTAGTGTCAATTTCAGGGACCTGCCTCACGCTAAACGCACAAGTAAAGAACTTATGAGCACTAAAAGGTTCTCGACAATTTAGAACTTTTTCTTGTTTAAACTAGAATATAAAATTTTTGATCGCTTCCCCAAAATATCAATCACAGCCTAGGCCGTCAAATATAAAAGTAGGATATTCATTCAGTCAAAACAACAATCTGCGGCGCCAACTAAAGTTCTTGATCGTCTTTCGATCTTCGCGCACGCTAATGGCGTGCCTCTATGCATGCATGTGTTTATACTAAAAAATAACCGCGAAAAATGGCTCTCTACAGGGGGCTGTTTATAACGAGAATTAAGACACCAGTGGCCTTTTATAAGACTGTTCTTTTCACTTGAATTGTTTAATCAAGACAAGAAACCCGTCTCGCTCAAGATCAATCGACTTCTCTTGTTATATCCGGGTCAATAGCTTTACTTTCACATATCGGCTAAAATCTTAGCAGCAATTCTCCTAAGCGTTAAGAAAGTTAACAGAAAGACAAAAGAAAACGTGTGTTGTCACACGAAGCTGTGAAATCTAAAGCTTATTTCTCCATACATTATATATGTCAACTCAGAGACATCGAGCACGTGGGGCGACGACTACAAAAGAATACATTGTCGGGCTAAAAATTACAAAACTAGTACTTCTCCATTTAATTCAGTAGAAGTCTCAGGACAACAGCACACACAAAGTATAAATGATTCTACAAACCTTGAGCGACCCGTTAAGGCATCCATCTTGATTTCAACGCCGACAACTTCACCAAAAGTTGTAAAATAATTCGTCAAAGTTTCTGAATTGGAAGCGAATTGTTAGCCGCAGGTCGTAAACAACTCGCACACACACACCTGGTTAGTACAGACTTTCATAATACATCTACAACTTGCGTATTTTAAAGGAAAATTTCAACCAAAAAACAGAAAGTTACCTTTGGTAGTTTCATAGCTGAGTCCGCCCACGAAGAGCTTGCTGTGAAACAGAAACAATAAGAGAGGAAGTTGTGAGGAGATGGTAGACACGGCCACGCATTCGAAACAAGTTCGAATAAAGAGTTGCATGAAGCGTATAAACACACGTAGATATTCACAAAGGATTAAACATACACGAGCACTCAGCAGGCAAACTCAAGAATTAGGACCAGTTAAGTTCTTGGCCCTTTATGTGGTGCCCATAATAAATTACAAATCATTTTCGCGTATAATTTCGCGAATTTTGCGCGTTATATTGACAAACTCAGAAGTCACTTTACCCTTCATCGTCCTCTTTTGTCATTCTCTTCTTCGCCTCGGCCGCCTGGCTCGTGATACCATTGACAACTGTGTTGGCTGCCATCGCGCAAGGTCCCTGGAGCGTTACAAAGCTGATTTTTAACTTATAAACATCGCTTACAACTATAAATGTCCGCCATACCACGAACAACTCTCTTCAAAACTGAAAGCTCGAGGCGCCAAATGCTCGAAATTCCGGCTTCAATGAAAAGCATGCTGGGAAAACCCGCAAGTGATCACGTGCAGCGAAAATCAACTCCTCTGATTGGCCAAGACAACTGGAAAGACTGCTCGGAGAAATCTGGGGAGGAAAATATCGGCCTGTGATTGGCTGCTTTGCGTCAGACACTTGTTGACTCTTGAGTTGACACTTGGAGCGATATATATGCTCACTTTATTCAATTTTGATGTTTTCACTTTTGACTAATTTTGGCATGTTTACATCATCAGTGGAAAGCACGCGATCGTATGTACATCACGCATCATTGTGTTCCATTAGAAAGTGCAAAGCAAACTCGTGGTCAATAGCTTTCGCACTGTCTTTACGTAGCTCTAAAACTCACTAGTTTCAATCGCCAACAGAAACTCAGTGAAGGCAGGAATATTTTCACTGGCTTTTTATGTTGAAGGGTGCGCCATTTTGGAGTTTATATCCTTAGATATTAGAAGAATTGTAACAATTTACTAAGCTTGGCTGGGTTTGGTTTCGTGAGCTGATGCACACCTTTTTAAAGCGGAAGCTGATTTCGGCGTTTTCTTTAGAGGGGAAGGATGCTCGTTTGGAGAAATTGATAACGCTGCGTACCACTCTTTACTCTGAAGTTATTAAAAAAGGGCTCTTTTCTTCTTCATAATGATAATTTACTTCGTAATATTGTAAGAACTTAAGTTTCATTACGGATTCTAACCAGTAATGTTGAATTGAGAGATTTGCGCGATTTATGATCTACTGTCCCAATGTTTTCTTCTCAACACAGGCTTACCTGAAAGATTCAGTCAGTATATCAGTTGAGGCATAACGTGCATAATTAGAGCTAGAGCAGAATCGTAATTTATGCAAAGAGGTAGTGTGTCGATTTTAGTCGATCGATGCTATGTTCTCAAAGTCCTGACGCACCTTTCACAGTCATGTAAATTGTCAAGAAGCCTTTCATATTTTACCGGCTTAAACTCATGCACTTCCTGCGCACTTTAATGAATAATCTAGACTTCCTTTACCACATATGTTCATACTGACCCTTGTAATTACAATTAATTTGGGTAAAAAAGACATTTATAGCATTTCCCATGAAGTAGGCTGTGCGTGGTGACTCAAGTTTCTCCCATCTGATCGTGCTAGCGGCGGATGACTGAGGAGGCGGACTGTGGTCTCGATAAACAATTGTCTGTGAGATTTTATGACGATCTGAGAAACCATTAACCTATTAAATCTATTGCCTGGGCCACAGAAATCGATTCGCCCCGAGGCAAAACTTATTCCGGCACGTACTACCACGTGTATTATTTTTGTTTGTAGCCGCGCGCGCCGTCGAGCTCAGCTGTGATACATCATCCTTTCTTATCTCAAAGCGCGTTTTTCATGAAAATCAAGCGAAGAAACTAAAAAACTTCGCTACTGCATCGGAAATGGTTCTCCATCTCACCGAGTTCAGGTAGTGTTTTCAACAGTACATGGCTTTATCATCAGCGGCCGACTTTGCTGAGGCCTATAGTTGTTGTAGTGTCTTTCCAAATACCAGCGAGGGAAGGATTATACCGAAATGACACTTCTTCAGTTATGTTATTCAAGAATATGTTTTTTAGCAGCCCTCTGAGCTCAGTTCTGATTTCGACAAGTTGAGACCTCCAAATTTACAGAAAAAAATAGTTAAGCTGGAAAAAGTGCAGTTACTCTGCAAAGCCGCGCGCCATTCGTAGAAAAAGTTGAAAAAATAAAAAAGCCATTAGTAAAAAGCTTATGTCATTTCTTAAAATATGGTGAAATTATTGATCTTAGAGTAGCTTAAAAGTTTGGATGCTGAAATATGTTTCTCAGTTATCACTGTTCACGACACAAGTGTGAATTTCAGCCTTGTAGAATCAAGGCACTTCTCATGTCTTTTATTACATTTTAACTACCCTATAGCTAGCTTTCCAGCTCCACAGTTGAATCCGTGAAGAGAGCCGGAAAACAGTTGTTCAGAAACCGCCTGCAGACTATGTTATTCTTGCAGCTTCGGCCTCACATTCTCTGAACGTTGCAATTAGTTATAGAATTGATGTTTTGAACTTCAACGAGCTGATAATTAAAGAAAGTTAGAACTTTGACCGGTCGAAGGGTACAAATCTCCCAGACTACACTGAATTTGTCAAGTTCTAGACCCGCATTAAATAAGCGTGCGATATTTCGAGAGAGGTATTTAAAATGCCCCGACTAGCCAACAGTCGGGTCTTTATAACAGTTTGAACAATAACTTCAGCTGGTTTAAAACCAGGTTATTTTTTTAATTCACTGGCAGGACCTCTCCATCAGGCCTTGAGTCTGAGGCTCCTTGAGACAAATAACTTCTATACATACAAACCTGGTCGCTGTGATATGTTCAATGTGTGGAGACAGTAATCTCCTCTTAATGAGTGTCTTGTTACCACGCCGGTGTATAAATAGTATCGCCGAAATATTATTGAAGCTTAGCCTAGCATTGCAAATTGCTGTAGAGCAATCATATCTGAGAAAGATTTACCCAAAGCCCTGAAATAAAGCACCCGAATTCGATCTTGCATTCGGGTTTGAGACATACTTCAGCTGGTTTCAGTTTCTAACGCATCCTGTCTTCCAGTAGTGTTATCAGGCTAAACTGACATGATTGTTTTCTTAGGGGGCGAAATGTAGATCGATCGGTTCGTAACAAACATGGCTTATTTGAAATAATATAACTCATTATCCGCCCTCGCATACTGAGACATCTCGTTTACTTGAAGGTCTTAAAACTAAATATGATGGGGTTATGTTCCGAGAAATCGGCTTTTTTTCAGCTATGAATTATAATTTTCATAAACATTATTGCTAAATTTGTTTACTCAGTTTGTGAAACAGTGCAATTAATTTATATATTCTCTGGCTCGAGTGGGATGGACATTTATTCACTTCAAAGCTCAAAGCTCAGTCTTTGGCCACACTCTTTTCTAAAATAAGTACAGTCTAGAGGAAGTTTCCAGCCAAAGACAGCCTGTTTGTATGGAAACGTTCGTTGTCTACGGTCGCGTAAACTCAGTCAGGGGCGGTACAACATGCCGGCTGAAAAACATTGAGAGGTCGCAGCGCTGAACTTTATATAGAAGTTATATGTTTTGAAATATCGATCTGGAACATCCTGCCAAACAGATGTGGACATCACGCTAAACCGTCTGCAAATTATGTCTAGCCCTTTACATCATTTTTCCACTGAAAGATAGCTAAAGATAAAAAAGACTTTGTATTGCTTGAATAATTTCTTCGTGGTATATGAACTACCTGGCTTATCTATATTATAACTTAAAAGTTCATTTAGTATTTATAAACGTGGACAACTGAAAGTCGTAGCACGTGATCGAATGGATCAAGGCAACAAGCGTCACTGGCGCTAACGCCCTTCCCCTATTAAAATTAACACTGAAAACAAAACAGAAAAATTCTGAGGTATAAACAATAGAATTTCTCGAAACTGATGGAGAGAATCAGTATTAAGAACTAGTTAATCACAATTTGAGTTCAACTCATTTTTAATCATGTCTTAAGACGGCTTTGTATGCAAGTATCTGACCGCGGACTCAAATCGACCGTGAGGGAGATCTCGAAACCAAAGCCAGAAAAACATAGCTAGACCAAGTGCAAATTTACATCACAGTCAGACACAGCAGCATTTCAATTTCAATCTTATCACGTCAATCTAAAAGAGAAAGCTCCGGTATAAATTAGTGAGTAATATTCCATTATCATTCACGCGAAATATGCCCACCACATACTCCTGACACTTCCGTTGTACTTTGTTTCGGGTTTTTACTGAAAGTATAGATTCGTTTGAGGCAAACCAATTAACTTTGAAGAATACAGTGATGAATCGCTGTAAAATACAGGTTGAAACGAACGATGGAAAACTAATAACTGCGCATTAAATCCGTGGAGGTTTTAGTCAAGGTTTGAATTTCACCTGTCAAGCAAGACATATTCAGCACAGGGGCTTAATGAATAGCAATAAATTGCACGTGCAGCAGTTTGATTGGCTGAGAAGTTTAATTTGGAAGCTAACAAAGTGACAAAGGTCAATCAAATATTTAGGATCTAGTGAAGCAGCGTTTTATGAAAGTGTTTCACTGCAAATGGCTTCTTGGCAGTCAATCAAATATAAGAGCGACAAGACGCGATGGAAAAGCAGAGTATAAACTAAGATAATTGCTCCATCTGCCAGTGACTTGTTTTAACTCAACTGTTTATATATTTCGAGACCTCAAACAAAAAAATACCAGTGAAATTGTCATTGGTCCTTATTATGCGGTAGTTTAAGAAACACATTGGTACGGGTCGTCAAAAAATGAGATGTTTCTTTAAAATAAGTCATGACCCATTCCACTCCTTACCCCTCTCCTACACTGCTTTCAATATGCACACTGCCTCCCCTCCCAGTCCCAGTATGAAAGGCTACGCTGGCAACGAGGGAACTCGGTACGAATGTGGACCGAAGACAATACTGATATCTGTAAAGATTAATTGTATGACTACAAAGAAGAGGTCCTTCTGTCGGATGGCAAATAAAAGCTTCCGAAACCTTGCAGAAAGGAAAATATTCGCTGTCGGAAACACTCTGATGCTTGTGACCAACTCAGTCGATTTAATTTGTCATTGACGCGGATGTCCCGTCCTAATGCTGCGTTTTCTTTTCATTATCACGCTAGACAAAATCCCGCGATATCACGCGATATCATAAGTGTTAGAATCAGCGGACTGAGAGACCGAAATAACCTGGATCATCTGCTTTTGAGACCGTTCGAGCAAATGATCGATGATTGTTCCATGTGAACTGCTTTTACAAGGTACCTGCTGAAATATTAATATATCTTCCTTGGTCGAAGGAAGAAATGGCGTAAAAAAACTCAGCAACAATTTGGGCAATCAATAAGTCCATTGCTTGCCAAAATTAAAAGCACCAAAAACGCTTGATAAAAGGTGCAGCTGAAAAGCTGTAGACTAAAGAAGCCGAGCTGGCAGACTTTATACAATAGCAATAAATATATTTTAAAACAAATGTGCATGTTAAAAAGACGCCAGTTTGACGTTTGTGCCCACACTATTAATAGAAATACGATAATCACATTTTTATCGTTTGTTTCTCGAGTTTTTTTTCTCTTTTCTTTGACAGATTGCGTCTTTTACCCTGATGAACATAAGCTTTTTTAATGTTTGGAAGAGTAAAATGAAAACAGAGACAATTATGTGTAAATTTTCTTCCTGATATGCTTGCCCGGAGGCAATACCTGTCAGATATTAACCGAACTATCTTGTCCATTAGCCTCCAATGGAATATAAATATTTCATGACGTCATTACCCTCTCACTTTTCCACAGGATCATTAACTTTTGCTTGTTAATCTTCAGCCTAAGAGCTCATAGCACTTGGTAAAACTGGTGCATTCAGTAAATGAACTCGTGACTAAATGTCGGACAAGTTCATGCAAAACGAAAAAATGAATAAACTCGCAATTGATCGTCGTTTAATCCCATATTTAACTGAGCTAAACATAACGGCATGATATATCTTCACAAATTTCTCGTTTCGCCAATGAGATATCTTTTTATCATAAAATAAAAAATACAGTGGGTTTGACAGCTATCGTGCAGCGGACGATCTCCTTAATTAGGTATTACATGTATAATTTTCTCTACCACCTGAACCGAAGAAAATCGATGTAATCTACTCGGCTTGTAGAAAAGAAGAGAATTTATCAGTTTTGTTTAGGATAAGTTTTACACAGAGCAAGTTTGGGAAGTAATCACCACGCAGTATAGTACAGATATCATATACGCGACATGGTTCTTTTCAAAACACGAAATAAGTCCATAAACAAAGGAAATAAATATTATATCACGTGCCCAGAAATGTTTATAGGGGACAAAAAAAGAGCCAAGTCTTCATTGCGTGCCTGTCTAAAACTAAAACCAATATCTCTTTCCCTCTGAAAGAAGATAAATATTTCATAACATTTGTTCACTTTTCTTCAAAGCCATTAACCTTTTGCATGTTGAGAATATGTATTACTTTACAACGAAAAAGCCAATGGCACCTGGTGGTATTTTTAGTTAATTAACCCCGCGCGCATGCAATAATTGGAAGATCCATTAAATAGCACAGTTCACTTATTTTAACCCTGATCTCGCCAAAATAAACAAGCAATTTAAGCGAGTTGCCTCGTATAGAAAATAAATAATGTAACTCTCCTCGACTGTCTTTAGCCTCACTTCAGAGATCAGCTTCAAACTTCTCATCAAAAAATCGTAATAAAATTAAGGCCCAGGTAGAATATGATAATTAAACTCCCAAGCAAATAATATCCTCGGAAACAGGAAATGACTCGACAATTTTATACAGTCTCAGCAGTCCAGTTTGAGGTTATTCTCAGATATTACGCAACAAATTTCGACTTCAAACAAGACTTAGTCTGATCTTTTGACATGGCGCGATCGTTTTTGGGGGTTGATGAATATAATCTTTCCAGATTCGACTGCTCAATACTCGCTTTAAACGAATGCGTACACATCAGCGCGTTATTTCCTGCCTCGTCACTTAACCAATATCGAATGTGCATTACAAAAGGAGCATAATTGCCAGATTTCATACTTCCAATACCTACTGCTCCCCCGTGACTGCTCCTGTTAAAGCTTTTATTGAGCGCTGCCGTGCAACAGCACAGCTCTCTTCTTTATGACTGGTTAGAAAGGTGCGACGTCTAAAAATTTAAAGAATGGCGCACAAGTAGGAGGGAACATCTTAATCGCTTTTGATTGAGTCGTTTAAGATAAACGGATAACCTTTGTATCCGTTTTTCTGTAGGAATCTCGCCCACGGATCTGGGAACTAGAACTAAGAAGGTACCATACACGACGTATAAACTTGACCTGAACAAGATGGCCGCCATGTTATGAATTTTCTAAAAGGGTATTTGCTCACTTCTTGGATGCCACCCATAAACTTGGCTCTTTTTCAATCATAAATTTGAATTTTGTACTAAGCTAAAAGTTTTTAGAAATTTGTTTTCTCCGAAGATTCAATTCTTTCGTCATTTTATTAGAAGTTTAGTATTCTGCTGTGTCATAGTTCGATAAAATGGCATCTTACTTTGATGAGCACGAACTCACAGACCGAACAAGCAATCCAGATTTCTTCCTTGAACTTGCAAGGTACGGTAAATTTTCTGTTTAACAGGCTTCAAGTTTGAGGATAAATTTCTCACAAAAGGAAAATAGTCTGCAGAACGTTTCTGTGATATTCAGAGTTGATCACCAAGCTTAACTTTGATTAATTAACCTTAATTGAGTTATATAGAAAGGTAAAGAACTGAGGCTTGATCAGTAATTATTTTACTATAATATGGTTTGTGGTTTATCTTTCAGAATGCTTCTATCTGCCAGTGATCTACTTGACATTGCGAGGTATAGCATTTTACGTATTGGTCAAATAATAAGCAATTATTGAATGAGGCTGAGTAAAGGATGAAGAATTCTGCAGGTCAAGGAGGGTGTTATCCACCAAGTCTGAAGGCCGAGGTAGATAACACCCTCCTACAAAAATATCTTACAAAAACCAAATTCAGTAATTGCTTTATTATTTATTCAAAATATTTTCAAACTCTTAAAGGAGAAAATGAGCTCTTCGTTTTTCAGTTTATCAAAAATAACACAACCTCATTCCCAGGTTTTGTAGGTTGACAGTTCAACAATCTGCAGCCGGCTACACCTTTGACATCATTTTGACATCATCAGTTCAATAAACTGCAGAGGGCTGCACTTTTGATATCATTTTGACATCATCGTTCCATAATCTGCAGTGGCCTGCACTTTTGATGTCATCAGTTCAATATGACAAAATTCTTTTGAAATTTGGAGAGCAGCAGCTGGTTATGTTGAATTATGTGTGTGGTTTCAACCAATCAGAAAGGGAGAAATATTTTGAATGAATAATAAGATTTATTAATATCTTATTGTGGTGCATGATTTATTATTATATTTTTTAAAGGGCAGCATTTGATCAAATTCAAGCACCACCAGCATCTAAAGAAGTTGTAGAATCTCTACCAGCTGTACCCATAACTGCTGAACACATTGGTATGTTATTATTTTGTACAATATCACATGATAATTTCTAATAATTCTGCTCCACACGTTTATGGGTTTGCATGCACCGTTTATGGATCATGTATCTCATGGGAGCCTTGATTGACACATTGACCAATGTATTGGTTGATATGTTGGTTGTTACTTGACTTATACTCAACTGATATTCAAATGATACTTGACTGACTAGTAACCAGTGTCACAAAAGGGCAATTGATACTTGGTCCATATATAGTTCAATGGTGGTATGCTGAGACTTCGATGAAACTTTACCGAGTATATTAGTCAATACATCAATCAAGATATTTAACATAATTTGGTGTAAATCTACTAGTGTTCTATCATGAATATTATTTTCTGATTGGCTACGTTACTCACTATCTATTTAAACAATAGATTGCTTTTGTTGAGGAACTATCAGCTGATAGTTGTCCTGGGAAATTTGACGTTTTTGAAACAGATATTTGCCTGAGAAGCCAGGGTTGTCAGTAGGTTTTTGAGTAGCAGGTTCCTCCCAAAAAGTAGGCGGCTATTTCCATTTTATTTCTCCAACATCACGCTCAGAACTGACCTACTGACATTTGGAGTAACCAGCACAGTATTCAAAATAGCCGGTGAAATGTGCTGGTTGCCGGCTTATTTTGACAACCCTGAGAAGAGAAGCTTTGATGGCAAATGTGCTATACCACAGTACGCTACATTTGACTATCAACTGATACAGGACTGACAGTTGACTGATATACCACTGGTAACGATTAGCTACTGATGACGTCAGGGTTGATATATTGGCCGAAAACAGTGAATGTGCGACTGGTACATTGGTGGGCTGTTGATCGACCCTTGGTTGGTAGCTGACCGATGTTTCAGTTGAGTGTTAATATGATTGAGTAACAACTAACATATCAACTGATACATTGGTCAATATGTCAATTGATGCTCTCCATAACATACATGATTCCTGTTAATTACAACTTTTTCATTTATTATTGACTGTAAAATTGGTTGTAATTGTTTGTCGTTTGTTAGTTAAAGGCTGTTCCTGTCCCATTTGTCAAGCAGAATATAAGGTGAGTAACTCTTATTTTCTTGACCCTAGTTAGCTTATCTTTTCTCATAAGTCTCCACTTATTGCAAGAACTCATCAATAGAATTATGAAGGTGTCTGTCCACACATAGCCTGCGAATACAGCCGCCTCTCATTCGCTCTCGCTACTACGTGCGAAACGTGACGAGAGACATCTCTCGTCGCGTTTCACACGTAGTAGCAAGAGCGAATGAGAGGCGGCTGTATTCGCAGGCTAGTCCACGCACAAATTCAGTCCATTTGAATTCAGTTTTCAATGCATGTAAACCATTTAGAATTATATTAAATGTAGCAACACTAAGACAAGGGTAATAGTGAAGAATAGTTACCAAAATATACTGTCG
>JAHPZR010053280.1:0-49235 GCA_019787425.1 Platygyra sinensis | reverse complement strand
TTATGTTGATGATGAAGACAAGTAACTGTTTTTAATTATTCAAGGTGGTTGATTTGAGAGTTACTGCACAAGTTAGCTCACTTGAGATGGGGAAACTGCTTTTTTGAAAGTTTGAGTTTGAATAAAGTGTTGTCTAATTCTTTGGCTTTTTCTTTGCTCAATACTCTGGAAAACTTCACTTAGTCACGCTGAATTAATTTCTTTAGTTCCTTAGAGGAATGTACGGCTTAAAGTCAAAATATTGAAATAACTCGCCAGCAAACGGAACAAAGTCAGTGTTTACCGGTTTCCATGGCAATTTTTTACACATACTAGGATTTTATGTTTTAATCAAAAGAAGCATAGTGTATTTCTCCCAATTAGCTGCAAGTAAATTGCCATATTGCCATCTCAAATTTATGCTGTCTGGGAGTTGAATTGTCACAGCGAGAAATTAGAAAAGTTGAATGGTGGAATACTGTTTACTTAATCTTATCCTGTATTATAATCCATCAAATATTTTTACTTGCATGTTTGGTCTAAACGCGCTGCATAACTGAATAAGCCACAACTAAAACTGGGGAATATAAATTATTTCAAGGAAAATAAACACTATAGCCCCCATTTGGTGTGAAAATATGCTCGTATATTTGTCCTTGAACATGATCGGCTCCTTAAAGCTCTCAGAAAACTGTTTGTCAGAATAGATAATGTCCGCTGACAATATGCGAGAATATTTTTGCAGCAAATGGAGGCTATTGTATTTATAAAAATCATTTTATTTAGCTCTTGGTCCTTATGGGACATGGCACAACAACGTTCTCTCAATTTAGTGCTACTATGCCTTGTCCTATTTTAACTGTCTCAGCACGACACTGTGTACACATGTCAAGTAAAGTTGTACATGCAGTGTCAAGATGGTTTGCTGCTATAATGACTAAAGGCTGATATTCACTAATGCATAAGCATAAGAGGACATACACAGACGTAGTAAGATGTTGATAGTTTTGTCCCAATAAATTTATGCTAATTATCAACATCTTACTGTGTCTGTACAATTATGTCATGAAGAAACAGCCTTAGGGCCTGTTAAAACATTTAACAACATCAGCAACTGAGTCCCACATACAGCAAAATTGTATTGAAGTTCTAACAAGTTAAGGGTATGACTGTCAAAAAATAATGACTTGATGAATACCAGTAGTAAATTTGCATATACAGTCTGGATCTTCAAGTAGCTGCCAGCATTAATTTTCAAACAGAGTTGTGTGATAGTTCAAGCCCGCACATGGCAATGTACAGCTCATGTTGATCAGGTGTTGATATAAACTTAAGTCCATTGTCAAGTTAATGTCTAATATAATGGAGAGTGATCCACATTCTATGACTCAGTGGGCTTCACTTCACTTGCTACATTCTCATGCTTACATCACATGGTGTAGACAACTCTTGCTGTCTTTAGCGTCAGAATTATCTTGTTCAAACATTAACTGTGCAAGGTTCAATGGCATTGATCAATCAACCAAAACTGAGGTTCAAAACATCTGGGAACGAGTTTGTAATTTTAATCGGGCTATCAAGTTGATTTGGAGACAAGTCGAGCAACTGGTACTTCTTCTACATGAATCATTGGATCTTTAGACAAATGTCACCACTGTCAATGGTGTAATTCTTTGACTGGACCTGTTTTTAAAACCAACTGAGGATCAAGACCTCTGGGAACAAGTTTGTTATTTATTTTGATCAGGCCATCAAGTTGATTTGGAGACAGTTCAAGCAACTGGCACTTCTTCTGTCTTTGGATCTTTAGACAAATATCACCACTGTCAATGGTGTAATTCTTTGACTGGACCTGTTTTAAAAACCAAGAAAAGCAACATCTTAGAATTATAATAGCTATAAGTTATTGTTATTTGCAGAAGAGTCTTGTTGTTTCACTGGTGCACTGCTGATAAAATGTCAAGGTAGTACAAATTAACTATGGAGGGTTGACACCTGGTTGGAGTAAAAGGAGAGGGTAATTCAAGACTTGCCTGAAGATGGTGTGTGTGGATTTTGCTCTTGATTCTGATTGTCTTTCTGGTGAGAAATACCTCTTGAAAACCCTGAAAATGGCATTTGCAAGACTCTAGATTTCAAAATTTTCTTGAGGGGGTGGGTGGTGCCCACTACCTTTTATCAGTCATCCAGTTCAAAACTTATTGAGAACAAATAAATAAAACTGATTAGTCATAAATAGTACTTTTCTTTTTAGGAAGTGAAACTTGTTAAAATTTCTCTGAGGAAAGACAATTTTTGGCAATGTCAAAACGTTAAATTCATCTTGCTTCCGGGGTCTTTGCCCCCTGTATCCCCAACAGGGCTCTGCCCCTGTAGCAGTCAGCCGCCCCCAGACCCCTCACCTGTGTGGGGGCCTCTGGCCCCCAGAGCTGTCTACTTTCAAAATATCACCGTCTTCTTCAAATCTTATTGACAGCCCTGGGTGTGATCAGGCCATTCCTTTGTTCCTTCATGCAAAGACTTTACCTATTCACTTTTTGTTTTATAAAGTGTTAATACATGATGGAAGCAATGATGTAATCCCTCCACAATTGAAAGATTTGTTCATCCGTACCGCAAAAATTCATTCATATAATATGCGATCTTCAGTTTCCAACAACTTTTATATTAAAAAATCAAAACTTGAAATTGAACGAAAATCATTTTCAAGAATTGGTGCAAGACTATGGAATGAGATACCAACTAAGCTCTGAACACTTCCAAAACTCGTCTTCAAAAGGAAAATTTGTATGATCTTGTTCAATATACTAGAATCTGAAGACTCTATGATGACTTAGAATCGATTCTCTCAAAAGTTAGAAAATACTTTTAGTAGCTATCACTTTTGTTTCACCTATCTTATCTTATTCATTTTTTGTGTTATTTATCCACATCTCACCATATACTGCATTGCCAACCGCAATTAATTACACAGCTGTTTCTGTAGACTTAATCTATTTTATTATTTATTTATTTATTTAATTTATATGTTTATTTTTTTATCTGTAGTTTTTACCATGTGTATTTTTTCTTAGAACTCTTACCAATTGAAGGCCTTCGGGCAAAAAGGGTGTATATCGGTTTTTGGCCGATTTTCATTTTTTTTCAGGATCGAGCTAATTTTTCACAGACTGACTTGTTTTGACATGAAACGCATCGTTCTGTAATTGCTTTGGTAGTTATTCGCTTCGTTCTCTAGAAATAACGTATGCAAAAAACTCAGTTTTGCGTGAAGCGGCATCTTTATGAGCAAATCTTTCGAAGGCAGATTTCGACGCGACCCGAACTTAAACGATTGCTGTTGGCAGCTTCGACAGCAAGTTAAAATTTTTAAATTGATGTTTTGGTTTGTGAAATAGCTAGAGAAACAGAAAAAAAAAAAAAAAAGCGCCAGACCTTGTATCGAACCCGCGTCACAACAAAACAAATCCAGACCCGCTCTGTAGCGCGCCTTAATCGCTTGCGCTAACGGAGCAGCACTAAGCAGCATTAAGTGATTTGCGTAATTATACGAATAATAAAACTAAGTGAAACAAAAGGTTTCTTTTGTTTCTCGTTGAACAAAAGGTCTCCAAAAGAAAACTGAGTTTTTTTTGCATACGTTATTTCTGGAGAACGAAGCGCAAATTCACCAAGACAATTACGGAACGATGCGTTTCATGTCAAAACAAGTCTGTCTGTGAAAAATTAGCTCGATCCTGAAAAAAATGAAAATCGGCCAAAAACCGATATACGCCCTTTTTGCACGAAGGCCTTCAATTATCCTGGCCCACCTTGATTAGCATTGCTACCTGTGGATTAACCCATTGATGCCTGAATGAAATCGCCTGCAACCCACCCCTAATTCCCTGGCGTTTTTTGGAATATTTCAGAGCGAGTGAAAGCACAAAAATAAACCATATGCGCAGTAACCACAGACACAACATCAGGTTTCAAGATGTCGTTCACTCAAAGTGGAATAAATGAAGGGCCAAAAGATTAAAAAATTATAACAAAAGGCCTCAACTTGATGTGTAAACTTGTAAGAAATAATATTCTTTACCGTGCAACAAAATGTCCAACAAAAGCTGAGAAAATTGAATATGAAAAAAAGGAGTTAACTTTTGACTTAAGAGGACAAAACCAAACCGAATAAAACAGAATTTCCTTCCTTGCACTATTTGGGTTGACATTTGAGAAAACAACAGAAAATAAAAGCAAAGAACTCATCAAAAAGTCGATCTGAAAACAAGAAATCAAATAATTTCTTCGCCGTGTGAAGAAATTCGATCCATATTGAGACCGAAGAGAGATGGAAGTTGTAAATCAAAAAGACGAAAAAAGCAAGCCAATTATTTAGAGATCTATCATATTTCAACTGTGTTAAATTAGTGCCCGTCTATTTCTTTTCTCATTTGTTTTGTATTAGCTGAATAAGACTCCAAAAATATTTGAACAAAGCGAATAAAGAAAATAGACAAAGCGCCTCGTGGTCACCGTAAATTAAATATGCAGAAATCCAGCGTGCAAGTTGCTGTTCGCTTTTAAAAACCTAAAATTCTCAGACACAGGGGACCAAATGAAAGCAATGCGAAAGGAAGTTCAATAACAATAAATTTTTCATTCAAGCTGAGGCGAAGAAACTTATTTAAAAGCAAAAAATTTTTCCAAATTTCACAGATGTGCTTTGCTGCTCAAACACATGTTCAAATTAATTTATTCATGCTAAAGTGAGAGCTGGAGTTTTACCGACGGCTTTAGCTGTCATTTTAACGCCCGTGGCTTTACCAATCCTTCTGAAAGTTGAATTCAACTTCAAAGTAATAATGTACATTACAATTTTTTGTTTTTCATTTCCAAAAAGCTGCTTTAAATATGTGATTTGTTGTCAAAACTCCTTAATTTTCCATTCCGAGGGCCACTTAAAGATTGATTTGTAATTTGTCTTTCTATTTTAAAACCCAAAGTAATAATTTCTCTATGTTAGGAATGAAAACAAGACCTTGGAAGCAAGGCTGCTGCCTAACAGGAGCCCGGCAGCCTGGGGCACCCAAGAAAGTCCTTTGGGCGCCTAAGTTTTTGAAGCATCTCCCAAAACATTACTTGTTGGGCTCCAAACTTTTTGGCTTTTGCCCTTCTGGGCTCCTTGAAATATTGATAGGCAACAGCCTTGTTGGAAGTTTAAGATTTGGCCCGCAATGCGCCATGATTACCTGCACTTTTCGAGCGCACGATTTTAAGAAGAAATGCCGTCTTTTTAGGACCCTTAAAGTCCTAAAAATATGATCAGAAAGTCCATTCTAATTGGTTTATGTGTCCTCAAGAACAATAGAACAATAGCAGAACCAAAGAGTCTTCAAGGAGGGTAGGAAAGTCAATTGTCTCCACATGCATTTTTTTTCGGGTGGTTATGGGCAGCACAGGGAAATGAAGGGGTTTTTCACATGGGCGGTTACGGGTGGCACAGGTGTCAATGGGTTAAGGTTTTACTGGAAAATGATAAAATGTTGTTGTTGTTGTTGTTGTTGCAATTGTATGTAACATTCCTCTAAGAACTGTTGCAAAAGCTCTTTTGCAGTGCCGAAAATGGTTTCTTTCTGAAGATGCATTAACATGTGATCTTCAACAATGCACCATTATTATTTGTTGACTGTTATCAAAACACTAGCTAGACAGGTGAAATAAAGGGTCTCTGAATTTTCTTCTTGATGCAATTAACATCTTATTAGCATGGAGACACCGAAAAATTAAATTGTTCAGTAGAAAATAATTTATGGGTTAGAGTCAAAGACATTTCAACAAAAAGAGTAGCATAAAGTTTCAGCAGTGACGTGTCACCATTATCAAATGTAAATTATGCCAGTACAACAAGGAAAGTGTGAAACTACTTTAGAATAAAATGTGATTGAGGAAAACAAAAAACAGAAGAATGTACATAACTAAACAAACAGTTTGGCTGGAATGGAGTCATTTTGAGTGTTTAGAGTTGGTGTCTTTTTCCTTATTAAAAGCATTTCATAAATAGAGCACTTGAACTTTCTGCAGCATTTCTTTTGGATGGCTCATGGTAATTGTGATGCAAAGGTGGAGGTGACAGCTCATGTAGCCTATGTAATTTACAACGTGCAAATTAAATGTTTAATACATGGTGAAACACAAACTCCGAAAAATCTGAGTCCCAGAAGGGATTGGAACCCACAACCCTCTGTGATCAATTTGCACAAATTACAATTAAATTCATACACAATGCATTGTTGGTTTACCAGTGGGGGCTTTGTTTCCGTGACTTTCAAATCTTCCTAGAATTTCATACTTGTGAACTTTCATTTCATTATCTGACGTACTTTTTATTGGCATAACATGATTGGTCGAAATTACAGCAGAGAAGGAACCAGTGCAGAATAGAATGAGCAATTAAAAAATAAAAACAACAAGTATGCAACGAGTAACCGATCTTGCGTCCAATCATTTGTTTTTGTTAACATTTGAGCTGTGTTAATATTGCATGTATCTACATGGCCAGTGAAAACAAAAGATGGTAAATGTAATGAATAAGTATATCTTATTAGACGTTTTGTTGTGTAGTATCGCTGAGTATTTTTACGAGTTCTGCCGTATTTTGGCGAGCCTGTAGGGAGAGTCAAAATACAAACGAGTAAAAATTCTCAGCAATACCAGGGTTGGACACTTAATTTTGAGCGCACTCGCCATTCGGGCGAGTGACCCTCAAAATGCACTCGCCCGGACCAATTTTCACTCGCCCAAAAATTTGCCCCCCCCCCCCCCTCCCCTTCCGCGTCTTTCCAACCATTTTAGTCATCTTTTATTCCTTGGACTGATCACAGGTAGCTTTCGGGGCTTTTTCCTTCCTTTTTCTCTTCGACTACATTGGAGACTCTTGAAATATATATCCACAATTTTTATTTTGTACGCGATCAGTTTACGGGAGAACACGCAATGATCAGAAAGCTGGGAAAGTACGGAAAACAATTCGCTTGCAACGTCATCGAGCACTATGGCAGACCGAGGGTTATTTCCTCAATGAAAAATTCTATTTAAAGACCTTAAATCCCAAGGAAACACAATGGAAGCACTTACTTTATATTTCAAGTAGCTTTTTTATTGATGAATCTTCGTGAAATCCCTGCAGTTTGGGAGCAAACGTGTCTGTTCTTCCCAGGAGCGGTCTCTATTTTAGGCGCCACATCTACCTGATCACCGATGGCTCGATAGTGACCAGCAGTATTACTTTGTACAAGTAGATGCGATATGTAATTATCACTAGAGGGAAGCCATATTGTTTAGCCGAATGTAGTATGTCACTTGCCTTTCGGAATACAAAACTTTGTAAAATAGAGATGGTAAGTTTATGTTTAGGAATTCTCTTGCCAAAATGGAGTATAAAAACATTATTTTGATATTTAAATAATTCCTTGGTGACAAAAATTGCACTCGCCAAATGGGCAAGTGATCGAGAATTTGCACTCGCCCAACACTTTTCACACTCGCCTGGGCGAGCGGGCGAGTGCTAATGTCCGACACTGAATACTACACAACAAAATGTCTAATAAGAGATTAATTATCTAACAAGCCAACTTGGTATTTCATGGATATTTTTACAGGGAATGCGTGATAGAAGTAGGCAAAGCGAAACAGAATTGGTGCGAAAAATCCAGCTAACTGATTGGTCAGTGGCAGGAAACCTGTCCAACCGGTCGTCTGGAGTACAAATACCACATGATATTTGTACTCGTCTTAAGCGTTATTTGTACTCTGCGAAGTGCAGTTGGATAATAGAGTTATAATTGTTTGGTTTCTCTTTCCTATTTAACAGGAAATTTCTCTAACATGGAGTGAAGTCATAAGCCTGATTCCCAAGAGAGATGAGCTTCTTGAAAATGAAAAAGGCAGACAGGAACGTATCCTTGACTAGCATTATTTTGAAGCCAGACCCTAAGATAGGTTTACATGAGGGCAAAAGACTTCTTTGGCTGCAGGGAAAAGAGGGCCACTATTTGTTAAGGGTTTGTGATTTTTCACACGATGACATGTTTCTACCTTATAATTTTCAATTTTTATTCTCTCTTGAATGTTTACATTCTTTTATAGCATTGCACATCAATCTGTGTAACAATTTCTTTTGCTTGATACATCCTAATCATTCCTCTTATTTGGTCTCATCAGCATATCAATATATTGTGCAATTGGATGTAGGATTTTTGAGTTACATTTTTGTAAAAAAAAATACCCCTGAGTTGGCGGATCTGGGGTATGTTATGAGTGGGTCAATGGATGAATGAGTGAGTGATGTACATGTATCTATGTCACACAAATCAGATTGGATCTACTATAAACAGCCAAAAAAAATTTTGGGTTTTTTGCAGGTAAATGTAACAAGATATTCTTATTTGTTAGTTTCAAGTGGTAACTTGACACTTGTTTTTCACACATGATGAGTGCAATTAAAACTAACGAATCAGTGACCCTTGTTCACACAGTTAGAATAAACAAAGAAGAAGCCGATCTGGAGCACATCCAGAAAAATGTTTGGTCCTATCTTTTCTAAATAAATTCAGCAGCACTTCAATATTTTGCATTAATTGCACTTCTTGTGGGGATTTTTAGGGGAGATTTTCTTTAAAGTTTGCAGTATAGAACCTCTTGAAATATTCCTGAAGACTCTATGGCAGAAGTTAAACCGCAAATTAATTACATTAGACTCTGAGGCGACACAGTGATTCTTTCGTTTTGAAACAGATTCCTTATGCAGTTCACCAAATACAGTCTCTAATAAGATGTAACTTACCTTTTGTCACCAAAAACCTCTTTGGGAAGGGTAATGTGAGGAGAAATCAAAGGGCTCTTACGAGCCAACTCATTCATGCTCTTAGCCATGAAATGACTTATTATAAGTGTTTCTTGCGTATTATAGCATTTAACAATGTTGGTGGTGCATCAATAAGCATCAAGCTTCTTCCTGACATGTATCTTAGCTATCAGCAGGCTCGCAATTGACTGATTGGGTAAATGAATCATTTGCTGTACAATAGATTAGGACAATATAGCATCATTCTTTTTGTTTTGTTGTCAAGCATTTGTGTTCATTGTTTAGTAAATGATGGGTCATCTAAGCCTCATTCACTGTTTGCTTGTTACAGTTTATGTATGATATTTTATTCAAACAATGTAAGTGATTAGCGCAACAATTATCAGTACACCTTGAGAAAGCTTGTGTAACTGTTTTAAACATGTACCATATTACAAAAAAATACAGGTGTAGATGAAATTAAAGGTGGTGAGCTTCAAATTGTACATCAGTTATCTGCTGGCTAAATGAAGTTGAAAGTGTGTTAGCTTGGTTTTCGAAGGAAAGCGTTGAAGTCTGATGGATTCAGTCTGCCAAGACAATCTACCCTGAACTCAAAGTATTTATCATTTAAAGTTCTTGGGTTGTCATTGTCATTATTCATTTGACTGTATTGTTGTTTATAATAATTACTTATTACTTTTTGTTAATTAATAATCCAGTAGATGTAACATTAACTGCTGCCCCTGAAATTAAATAGATAAAAAAGATGAAGATATAAATAAAAATAATTTGGAAGATACCAGAAATAGGGCACATCCCTTTTTAGTAAACCCGGGCCTAGCAGGACAAGAGTCTTGAGTGAAAGCAAACACACTGCAGATAACTCTGATCAACTCTGTTTTCAACAACGTGAGATATTGAATATATTATTTACCTGCATTTCAATCCCATTTGGGTGACTACAATAGTCACCAAGTGTTACACAGCTTTTAAGATTGTCAGTTTTGGTATCATGGTTAGATTCATTAAACTTGATGTCTTGTTTTGCCTGATCGATTCTGGGTCTACACGTGTAACACACGAGCGACGATTATCAGCAACGAAGTACAGATTCCATTCCACTTTATGCATTTCAGGATATCATCTGTTACTGATAATATTATTATTCGACTTAAGGCCATTATTATAACGCAATAGTAGTCATCTGGCATTTCAGTGGACCTAGCAATTTCATAACGCTGTAAATAAGCTTATTAGTGAGTGGAGCTTTATAGCAATTGTCACGCAGCGATCGTAACTCTGGCGAATATTTCTGGACTCTTTAATAATTAGTCTGAAACAGACTAGTTCTGGGTCATTTCGATTTGACGTGTGGGCTGTATGTTTTGCTTAAAGCAAATTTAAACAATTAAAGAAAGCAATATTTACTCACCACAAATCACAAACGATTGAAGTCAAAATCCACAATGGCTGCCTTCATTGTGCTGAGACGACTCATTGAGCCTGTAATGACCGTAATGAAGGCCGACGTATCCGCATGATCCGACGAATATCTCAAACCAGTTTGGGCTCCACAAATTCTAAAATTTTTCAACATTTTTAACCAAATTCACTCCATGTATCAACTAATACAGTATACATCCCATCTGGCGTGGACAACATCCGTGAAAAATGGCTGCCTTCTTAGGCACGTAACAAGAGATGGAGGGAAGGGTAGGTACGCGGGCTCATTTTCGGAGAAAAAATAGATATTTAAATATATATCTACAAATATGTTTTGGTCTCATTTTATTCACTGAATGCCTACATTTATTACACAAATTCTCTCGCGGTGTTTTGCAATCATCCAGAAAGTGCATTAGTTAGGCTTGTCATGTTAGCTATCAGTGGCAAGTTGACTACTTGGTCAGCGGTTGCGCAAATCCAACCAATTTGTTACGTCACTTCCGCTATTTTTGCTAACGACGTCACATCCGTCTATGCAGATTTCTGCTAACGCCGTTTTCCCCTCTCTGCAAAAACTCATCCATTGCTTCGCAATGAATGAGTTAAAAACGTCCCAAACTGCAGATTTCTTGGTATTTCAAGTTCAAGTTTAGATGGGTTTTGATGTCGATGTTAATTTGAAGTAGTTTCATGAAATGTTATTCTCCTCCACAGCCGTTTTTTGGGATGTCACGCAACGCTCCCCCCAAAGAAACGGCTGCTCACAACCAACCCACATTCCTTTCATGAAATAAGCCAATCACAGCCTCGGTTTCATTTTCAACAACCAGTTCGCGCCAAATTAATTCGCCCGTTGAAACTTGCCCAATCAGAGAATGCTTTTTATCTTTGTATCCGGTCATCGGAGACACCACAAATGAACATTTGGTTTCCGGCCTTTGTTTATGGACGCCAAAAAATACCGGCGACACTTGAATGAGTTTTGTTTTTGCTGTAGCTTTCAACTCAAAAAATCATTGTGAAGAAGGAAGATATCTATTTTAACTTGCTAATAAAGGGACTAAGAAATCAAGTAGCTTTGCTCAATTTAATTTGTTGACAGCGAGTTTTAAATGCCGCTCTTTTCTCCTGTTTTCAATCTGTATGAAGCTTTCATGACTGATGCTTACAATTAGACATTTCCAGAGAATATATATTCTTTCATTAGCTGAACATAGCGATGAACACATGAAGCACTTGTACTTGGGGCTTTCATTCACATTTTTTTTTTCATCCGTCGTGATCGTAGCCCTCGAGCACAGCCCGTTTTTGGTGGCGTGCATGCGGCGTGAAACAAAAGCCAGAAATCCCACATTGTTCGCACCGCAGGCTACCGCAGTCCCTTAAGCACGAAAGCCTACGTCATTCGCACTTTGCTGTTATGTGATCAGTCTGTTCAACAGACCACAACCAAACCACAAACACAATGGAAAGGAATGTGGTTCAGTTGTGAGCAGCTGTTTCTTTGGGGGGAGCGTTGCATGACATCCCAAAAAACGGCTGCAGAGGAGACTAGTAAAATATCAGAACCGAAAAAATTTGCAATCATGGTTGGCAACAGAACATGCATGCTAAATTGGGTCTTGTTATAAACTGAGTTAAATTCAGCTATATGTTGACTAGCAAATGTGACAATCTTACTTTTCATACAAATTTTTGTAACTTGACACTTTTGCTTTCCCCATAAGCTGAAGTCGTAAAAGTATACAACACGATCCCCTCGTTTTCTTGAAACATTCAAGGGTGATGTGCTTATTTTTCATTGCTGGAGATTAATGGTATAAAGTTAAATATCTTGGAAAAAAAGGAAGAGGTACAATTTTTTTGGAAACAGTCTTCTTGGGGGCTGTGAGCATTTTGATATGTCACACTCAGTTGCATAACACAAAGTGAATTATATAGGAGTTTGTATGAGAATATAATGCTGGTTTATAACAATTTGAAATATGCAAAGGAAATACAATAAGAACAACTCAGTTTGACTCTTCTGTGTGCTATTTGTGTTTCTGTGGTGTATTGGGGCTGTTTGAAAGTGATTTCAGTGGATTTTAGTGTCACATATGCCCTCCTATATAGGAGTGGTATGGATATATTGTCTGGATTCACAAACACAATGACAATTTGACTTGTCACTGATAATCTTCATGCAATTCTCTCCTAGAGCTACAATCATGGATAAAAGTAGTTGAGACACTCTCCGATAAAGACACGTTTTGTTCAATGAGTGAGTTTTTCAATGTCTAATTTTGACATTTCAACCCCCTCTACCCTTTTCGATGTTATAACCAGGTGAGTGTCCATGGAGCGTATTGCAACATTGAAAAGGGGGAGAGGGGGGTTGGCTATCAACAAAAAAGATGCTTTTTGAAATTACGGAATGACTCCAATAGAAAACGTTTGTTTTGCTCAAATGTGTCAACACTTTTGTCCATGATTGTAGCTTTTCACAAGGCTTGTTGTAGCTCAAATTAAAGGAAGTAACTCCTCTGTATGCCTTTTGAGACCAGGAAGACTAAATTCACCATCTTTTCAATGCAGTGTACAGTTTAATTAAGAGTGGACTGGGCAAGAGCATCCTACATTGAGAATCAATTGACTTCAAACAAACTGGGCCATAATTATGCTGCGTGTTGTTAGTACGTCAATTATTGACCAGAAGCCACACAAATCGCAGACATTTCTAATACGTAGCTCGGCCGAAAATGCCTGAAGTGATAAAACAAGGAAAGTCAATGCTACTCACAATCGATCAGTCTTTGACATGCTTTTCTATGCCTTAGGCTGCATCAAAGTTTAGGCCAAATAGCACCAACAGCAGCTAGAAATGTCTAGACCATTGCATGTCTATGCCCTGAATTGATGTGACTTAAATGCTTTTTGCTGTTTAAAGCAAGCAGAACATCATCGCAATAGGTGTTCAAACAGCCTTCGATTGCGGGGCTAAATGATGTCCTGCGTTTGATACATCTCAGGAGGGCTTCCTATAATGGACAATGCTTGCTAGCATAATTATCATTAGACTTGCACCTTCAATGGACTTGATGACATCCTTGGGCAGACTTCCTTTAGGCAGCAGTTGTACAATGTTAATCGGTCAGCTAACTATGCGAACTGAAATTCAGACAAGTATAGCCTGGGATAAGCTTAACACTAATTGATAAAAGCAGGGGAGGGAGGGGGATAGGAGTAAATTATAAAAAAATTGATAACAGCAACAAGTTCTCTGCATTTCATGCTAGGTAAGCTCTACAAATTGCTGCCATTAGAACCCTTCCCCTCCCTGAAAAAAAAATCACCAGTTACATGAATGGGGGAGTTCAAATTGGGGGAAAGCTTGTAGAAAATCGGATAGACAGATATATCTATATTTATTAGTCAACTTTCATACACAGTAGGGATTCTGATTTTCTGATTGGCTGATTTTTACCACACGATACTGGGTTGTGACAAAACATCCTCCTTGGCATCATTATCGTGGTGTCGTTACACCATGGCTCGGCTGACTTGAGCTTTGATGACTTTTTTGCAGTGTATTCAATTTGAATAATAAAAATGTTGACACACTCATTGCTCATGAATTATTGGGATTTACCTGCACTGACAACAAACTCGAAATTTTCAGTACCGCACTCGGTGGCCTTGTGTGGTATTGAGATTTCTCATTCATTGCTATTGAACTCATGCAGGTACAAGTAAATCCTGATAATTAACTTGCTGAGTGTGTTAACCTTTAAATATACCATGTGAATACACAGGCTGTAGAGATTTGTTCCTTAACTCAACATAGGAAATGAGAGACTTCGTGTAGAGTTTGCACACAAGGCTAACTCAGTTGGACCATCAATCAAGGACTATGAGGAAAAGTTACGATCTATTGCTTTGAAAATGCAAGGACCCCTGGAGGTATGATATCCAATGTTGTGTTATTCAGTAGTAATGTCTCCATCCTCATGAACAACAACAAGAGTATGGGCTGAAATTAAGTTATTAAAATGCCTCTTACTGCCAAGTTGGACTCAGCCTATTTTGGCAGTCTGCAGAATTTTTTCATCGAATTATTTCCAAATTGAACAGCATGTAGTCTAACATGAGCCTTATGAGTGAACGATTGAATACTTTATTTACCCTAGGAATTAACATAGCTAAAGCTACTCTAAAAAGCTGAACTTGTAGTTGTACTTCAATAATACGCTGAACTTGAAAGCTGCACATGAATACAGAAGTTCCGGTGTTAAAAGCACATAAACAGTAAAAGCTGATGGTTCATTCACCGGCTGCACAAGCTATGGCTTTAAAAGTTTGTAATGAAAGCATGAATGTGTCATCATGGACTGACTACTATGACAAAATAATGAAATTATGAATAACTTGAACAAAAGGAAAGAAAAAAAGAACATGAACAGAATCGGTCCAGGAATGATTCTTGAAAGGACATGATTGTGTCCATTGAGATGCATAGCCTTTCAGAAGGACATGTGATCTTGTGCTTATGAAGTAGTCACAGCTCAGTGTGAATCTCCCCAGTTTCCTGTGAAGCATATTACTTGGTCTCGAGCATGTGCCTTTTTATGATTACACACACCAAGTGTTCATGTTTAAGACACATGCCTATAATTTTCTTTGATCAGCAAAAAAATGCCTTTTTTGAAAATTGCTTGTGTTACTGTGAAACTCAGAAAACTGTGAATAGTTTGATTTGATTCTGGCAGGTCAGTTGTGTCCTGACCGATCACAATTAAGGGCCTGTTTACACGGAGATAGGGTGACCCTGCTAGTAGGAGCACCCTCTTAGAAGGGTAACCCTTGCCTATTGTATTTTCCGGTTTGGTTTACATGAGGGGTAGGGTCACCCTATCTGCTTGGTAGGGTAACCCTCATGGGAGGGCCAACTTTTTGCCATGTAAATACTTGAGGGAGGGTCACCCTCCTAGAAGGGTCAACTTTTGTGGGAATGGATTACTGTCAGATCGCTGCGAAACTCTTTAATGGCTTTGCACGTGTATAGGCCTGGGGAATGTATTGAGGACATTTTAACTTTTGCAATACAATTACAATAGGTCACATGGATATTGCGATACTATTGTGATAGTCTAAGTACTATTGCAATAGTATTGCGATAGTTTTCAGCAATGTCATATTTACTTAATGCTTTACACTTTAAGAAATGTCTAAGAAGTAGTAGTCAATACAGGTACTGAGGAACACAATGGATGGCACGACTCTGTTGGTGGTTCAAACATCAAGGCACTAGAAATGCTAGGTGCAGTATGTGGATTGTTTTTAGTTTCTTTTTTACCTTTTTGTGGCCTTGAAAATCAAATCTGGGTGTAAAAACGGTGTCTTTATTTTCCCAAGAAGTTAAAATGTTAGGAGTATAGAAACGATCGATAGTTCGCTACATAATCACAATTGTTATGGATGTTTCATTTTCACCATCGATCCATCACTAAAGCAGCATTAACATCACGATGCATCGATAGTTCGATGTATTGTTACACCCTTAGTTCTTTGGTGGCCAAATCGTCTGAACAGAGTTCGGAACAGTTGGAAGACAACAGTGTTGACATTTCACACAGACCTAGGTGATCATGAACCAGTTGTTGACGAGATTACAAGGGAAAGTTGCTCGACTCGGAAAGATGTAGAAGAGGGCTTGCCATGAGAAAAATCCGAAATGTCATAGGGAAAACGAAAAGCGTCCTTTGTCTGAATCAACAACAGAAAGGCCATTGAGAAATGGTCATTGGAAGCGGTGGAGATACTCCTGAAGTACATTAAAGAATTCAAAACCAAGTGTGAGCCGATCTATCCACAATGTATACAGAAATACGCCGATGCATGGCGGCAGATTTTCCCAAAGATTTTGGCCCTGAAATTGTTCAGGAACTGAGAAAAGATAAAATGCTCCTGTTGTCCGCCATTTTGGTTCTTTTGTATCCCTCGGCGCCAAATTCAATAATTGCAATAGCCTTATTGACAAGACTTTGCATGTAAAGGGGGGCTATCTTTTTCCCCTTATAGAAGGGTCTGAGAGGGTCACCCTGTCTCCATGTAAACAGGCCCTAAGTTGAGGACGCACAAGCAAACCTCAAAACCTCAGACCAAAGAAGTGCTGCTATTTGTGGTTAAGTTCTCTCAGCCCTAATTGAGTTTTTCATTGCTACACATTAACACTCCAGTTGAATATTTATTTCTGCTGTTGACGGTTTGCTCTGTTTTACACGCTATCAACAGTTGTTGTACATATGTGCCCTTACAACCTTTACCAGATTATTGTTATGTGCATTTATGGAAATTCAAGATTTAATGACCCAGTATCAGCACTGCAAATTACATGCAATAGCAGCTACATATGTCAAAGAGCAATAGGCCATGTTTGATATATCAATATTCTAACATGGCTCCAAAGCTTTCAGGACAAACTTTTATATTTGGTGTTGTTTTCTTTGTAGTCTCTTGGGAATTGACAGGCAAAAGAAGCTTTAAAAATTTGCATTTTTGACCTAAAAGACTCGGAGCCATGTTAGAATATTGATATATGGCCTATTGTAATAAGTACATTATTGTTATTTCTTATAAAGGAACAACTGAAAGCGGTCCAAAGGCTTGAACAAGAAGTTGCTGGCTACAAACCTCAAATGGATGAACTAGAATTGGTGCACCAAGTAAGAAAAGGCGCTTTATGTTGCTTCCTTTTTGTGCAAATTGTTTTTGCTTATTGTATTGAATTGTTCCTTTTTTGTGATTGTTCTCTTTTTTGAGACAATGGAATAGCAGTTGTTTTTTTCATCGCCTGTTATGATATATTATGCCATGTCTTGTAAAGTTATGTTATGTTAGTATTTTATCTTATCTTATTTTATGTTATCTTATTCTTTTGCATAAACCAACATTCAACTTAAAGTGGTACTATGATCAAATTTTTACCCCTTGTTTTTTTGAGTAAATCACATAGTATTCCATGTAAGAATAAAAACGCCGTTTACCGTTTGTAAATATCTGCATTAGTTCCGGAGATATTTAAGTTTGAAAAATGGGTTTAAAATGCAAATGAGATGACTGATGACATCATACACTCAACCCAATATTATATTGAGTATATAAATAGAGCTATCTTGGCTAATTTGCAGTGCAAAACATTGAAATTTGGCAGGCTTATAGCTCTACAAGAAACACACATATGACTATAAAAAATTCTGTTCCCATGGCAACTCACTCTTTTCCAGTCCCCACCCACTTGATTTCAATACACTGGTGATTTTCAGCTTCAAAATGTTAAACAAGGCCACAGAGTCGAGCTAACATATTTATAGGCTTGCTAGATCACGGATATGAAGTGCTGTTAGCAAATATCAAAATGGAACGCCAAAGGTGGCCAGAAAAGCTGTTAATATAGGGGGTCTGGAACCCAGTATGTTGCCATGGTGACAGAACTGTTAAGCTCATATTGTGGAGCACATTTAGTAGAATCTTACTGCAAAGTATCAAACATTTCTGATACAAACTCGCTGAGATATCTCTTTCCATCATATTTGAACAAAATCTGGTTGAGTGTATGACGTCTTCACTTGGCTTATTTGCATATTTTAAAAACTTGAATATCACTGGAACGAAAAGAGTTATTTGAAAATAGTAAACAGCATTTTTCTTCTCATGCAGTCTACTTTTTACTCGGGCTTTCCAAAGGAAACGCCCGAGTTGAAATTTCGGCTTCGTTTTTTTTTCGTTCAGCCGCAGTTTGCAATTCTTTAATTAATACGCATGCGCGAAGATTTTACTGATGAGCGCATGGTGTAATGGCGGACGGAGAAGAGTTTATGCGGTGGAAGATCAGCACAAATAGTGTGTATAATACGCTCAAACGGATACCAAATGTGCACACAGCGTTCGCGGTAGACTCACACTAAAAGATGAGGAACGCTTTCGGAACGGGTTGGTCCGCAAACCTTACGAGAGATCTCTTTATGAGCGAACATTTATGAGTGAACCATTCATCGAGGAACATGCTATATCAACTGAGCAAAATTATCTTATGTTAATCGAGAGTAGCATAAACCAAAATCGTGTCTGTAGACGCGATCGTGTACCAAGCAGAATACCAATACGATGTTTGAAAAGTCTAAGGAACAAAAGCAGAAAGGTCAGAGAATTTGTGTATGCACGTATTCTTTCGTGTATACCCATGTCATCTACATTGTACTGTTATGTAAATGCTAAAAATATATTTAGGAAAACGAAGTTTAACCTCGGCTATTGATCAAATATTGTTCGTCTGAATTCTTTTTGAAAGCGTTGAGCTCACTCGTTTTTCCGATGTTTATTCCGAAATGAACATTTAATCAGTGGCGTGTAACTTAACACTCCGGAAAGTACTTCCCAAGTTCACTCTGTGACCCCCTTTCCGGTCACCCCGCGCTTAGGTTTGCTTCCGATAAACACTCCATTTTGCTTGCAATTAACCCAACCCGGAAAAAATGTCTTCACACTACATAACAAATATGTTTTCCGCTTACTGTATACATAAGTAGTAACCCTGCATCTCCAGCATACCGAGACAAAAACTGTTACAAGATAAACTCATAATTACACTGAAAAAAGCCCTACCGAAGTACGTGCAACAAAAACAATGTTTATCTCCAACTCAAAGCCCGAGTGAACGCAAAATATGCGTCTAGTTTATGTTTCAAAATGACTTAAATAGGAAAGGTGCGATTTTCGTCATAGTACCACTTTAAAGTTTCAATCACTGGTTCTTAGCTTCAGATTTTTCGTTTTCAAGGTCATGTTACTTGCCAACTGTTCAGGATGCTGATTCTAAAACACTTCTGTGCCAGTAGACTAAAACTACCGTCAACCACAACTGTGTTGTTATGTTAACCACAGCATTAAGACTATTTGTTAGTAAATGTAAACTTAATACACTAACTTGTCCCAAATACCTTCATGCTAAAGTTGTGTTTATTTACAGGATGTCCAAGAAGCATTAATCTTTGAAAACCCGCACACAGAATTCACAATGGAAGTAAGTATGGCGACTTTAAACCATCAGGTGTTAGGTGAACAAATAATGAAATGAGAGTAATGGCGCGGGTAGGTACATTCCTACCAGTTCTTGGCAAGTATTTCTTACTAGTACAAGAATGTCTTGTATGTGTTGATTCGGTCCCTTTATTGAAATCAAATAGGAATGTCTCCCAAGTATAGTTTTATTGTGTCTATATATGACTCCTGTCGAAAAGGTTCATTGGGCACTACTAGGCTCTTTGTCTCTTGTTTAAATTCTAAAGCGGTGGTTTAGAGTATCATGTTGCTTATGAAAAATACACTGACCAATACGCATGATCAGTTCACGAAAAATACCAATCTAATAGAAAGCGCATTAGTTTGATTAAGGAAGTGCAGCGTGCAGAAAGGCAATTGATTGTAAAATACTCAGTTAACTCTTACGTGATTTTCACAGGCTCTCCGGGTGAACTGGGAACAACTGCTGACTGCCATTGCAAGAAACATCAATGAAGTTGAAAACCAGGTAAAATTTTAGTGCAAGGTTTTGTATAACTATAAGCAGAAGGCTTATTGAGAAGAAAAAAGAAGCACAAAAATTTAGCACAGAAATGCCCAAGTCTATATTCAATACATATTTACAAATACTAAACAGATTCGCGAATTTTCAATAAGAAAACAGCTGAATGGCTACTAACAGACGTTATATTTAACAATTATTCCATGAGCGCGCATTGGATATGAGATGATAGATATCGAACAAGGCGCTATAATCATCTCATATCCAACAAGCGCGAGTGGAATAATTGTTTTATTAAAAACGCCCCCAAAATATAGAAAACTAGACTACAATATAAAAAAAGCCCAAAAAATCACGCATACGCTCACCATTTTTGTAGATCATGGTATAATGGCTCATATACCATGATGGCTAAGCCAATGAAAACTCTCGAATTGCATTATCCAATGATCCAGTTTTTAATAATTATTGTTAATATACCCCAATTTTCAAAACTGCGTGCGTTGCGTAAAAGATTTGATGGATAATAAAGAAGACAGTCTCCATTTGGCGCGAAAATATGCTCCCATATTTGTTCTTGGACATTATATTTTACTTTTCCTCGGAGATATTACCTAAGTCCAGCTACTCTGTAAATCCGAGATTAAATAAAGTGTATGTAAATGTAAATGTAAATCTGTTCCTATTCTGTACTTCTGTACGTGGGGTTCAGAGCCACCTTAAATTTTCGAAAATTTAAGGTGGCTCTGAACCACAAGTACAGAATATTTTTAAACTTTGCCAAAAGTTGCATCTCATCCTGCTTATCAAAGTTCTATAATAAGAAAAAATTTCGCCGTGCCGTTTTCGAAATATAAGCGCTTAAAGCTGAAATTAAAGGTGTTTTTAGCGGGCCATAGTGTTACTAAGGTAACCTATTGTGTCACGAAAATAATACTAAGGTGTTCACCAGTGATTAAGCAGTTTTTTGATACCATGATTGTAACATCAAAAGCTATTCAAAAGCTATTGTGTGGAATAATAAATTTATTTGTATCGGTGGCAAATCTGTGTATTTTAGAAATCTCGCAGAAAAAGGAATTCTTCGAATGGGGGATTTAATCTCCAACAATAATGAATTTATTGTTAAAAGTAATTACAAGTTGAGAGAATTAAACATCTCGCCGTTAGATATATTTAGACTTGTTTCTGTAATCGATGCCTTACCAGTTGAATGGCGAGAATCATTAAACACGTTTGCTTCTACAGCTGACGAGCCTTTCAACTGGCATAATGAAATCAAATTAAGTTTAAATGATAAAAATGTTTTAATCGAAACAGTCGCTTCAAAGACCATATATAAAGAACTTCGAAACAGAATCATCACTCCACCGACTGCTCAACTGAATTTTGATACCCAATTTGTTAATGATGTTTTGGAATGGAAGGAGATTTACAGCTTGCCATTTCGTACTTCCTTGGACACAAAATCGCGTGAATTCCAATACAAATTACTTAACAGGTGTCTTGTCACAAATTCATTTTTAAACAAAATTGGTATTATTCCATCTCCGGCGTGTTCCTTTTGTGGTGAAATGAGCGAATCCTTGGAGCACTTTTTTATTCGTTGTCGTTATACTAAGGATTTCTGGGCTGAGGTAATAAAATGGCTTGATAATCAAGGGGTAAAGATAGAACACCTTTCTGATAGAGATATAATGTTTGGTATTCTAAGGTGCGAAGACGAATTATTTATCAATCATACTTTAATAATTGCTAAACAGTATTTATACTCTTGTCGACAAAACAAATCTATTCCTTCAATTAAAGTATTAAACTCCAAAATTAAAATGATCTACCAACTCGAGACAATGATCGCAAAATCAAATGATAAACTAAGAGCTCACAATATGAAATGGGGCAAGTACAAAAACAATTAGATATATACAGAATCTCGTGTTGTTGCTGCGCTGCACTAGTATTATATTTAGAAGCATAAGAGAGTTAAGAGGAACTACGGGGTACCTATGTAAATATACGGTGTACCGTGTCTGTCCGTTTATGTGAATTATGTTCGTGAAAAAATGTATGTAACTTCGAATCAATAAAAATTAATAAAATACAAAAAAAAAAAAAAAATGATTGTAACATCAAGTGATAGAGTGGTCATAGTGACACATCAAAATCTAAGTCTTTGCATGTGCTGAAAACTGTTTTGAGCCACCTTAAAACATAATTATCGTGACGCCATCGTTTTTGAAAAGTTCCGTTTTCAAAATATTTTCCGTCCACACGAAAACGAAATTCCTGCGTTTTCAAATTCCTCCGGTTTGAATGGCGTTATCGTGACGGATTAATGTGGATATTAGGCGCAGCCCTTGGAATAAAGCTGTATTTTCCAATTTCTTCGTCGTAGTGTGAATGCTATAAAAGAATGTAAACATTCAAGAGAGAATAAAAATTGAAAATTATAAGGTAGAAACATGTCATCGTGTGAAAAATCACAAACCCTTAACAAATAGTGGCCCTCTTTTCCCTGCAGCCAAAGAAGTCTTTTGCCCTCATGTAAACCTATCTTAGGATCTGGCTTCAAAATAATGCTAGTCAAGGATACGTTCCTGTCTGCCTTTTTCATTTTCAAGAAGCTCATCTCTCTTGGGAATCAGGCTTATGACTTCACTCCATGTTAGAGAAATTTCCTGTTAAATAGGAAAGAGAAACCAAACAATTATAACTCTATTTATTATCCAACTGCACTTCGCAGAGTACAAATAACGCTTAAGACGAGTACAAATATCATGAGGTATTTGTACTCCAGACTACCGGTTGGACAGGTTTCCTGCCATTGACCAATCAGTTAGCTGGATTTTCGCACCAATTCTGTTCGCTTTGCCTACTTCTATCACGCATTCCCTGTAAAAATATCCATGAAATACCAAGTTGGCTTGTTAGATAATTAATCTCTTATTAGACATTTTGTTGTGTAGTATTGCTGAGAATTTTTACTCGTTGTTTGTATTTTGACTCTCCCTACAGGCTCGCCAAAATACGGCAGAACTCGTAAAAATACTCAGCGATACTACACAACAAAACGTCTAATAAGATATACTTATTCATTACATTTACCATCTTTTGTTTTCACTGGCCATGTAGATACATGCAATATTAACACAGCTCAAATGTTAACAAAAACAAACGATTGGACGCAAGATCGGTTACTCGTTGCATACTTGTTGTTTTTATTTTTAATTGCTCATTCTATTCTGCACTGGTTCCTTCTCTGCTGTAATTTCGACCAATCATGTTATGCCAATAAAAAGTACGTCAGATAATGAAATGAAAGTTCACAAGTATGAAATTCTAGGAAGATTTGAAAGTCACGGAAACAAAGCCCCCACTGGTAAACCAACAATGCATTGTGTATGAATTTAATTGTAATTTGTGCAAATTGATCACAGAGGGTTGTGGGTTCCAATCCCTTCTGGGACTCAGATTTTTCGGAGTTTGTGTTTCACCATGTATTAAACATTTAATTTGCACGTTGTAAATTACATAGGCTACTGATGAGCTGTCACCTCCACCTTTGCATCACAATTACCATGAGCCATCCAAAAGAAATGCTGCAGAAAGTTCAAGTGCTCTATTTATGAAATGCTTTTAATAAGGAAAAAGAGACCAACTCTAAACACTCAAAATGACTCCATTCCAGCCAAACTGTTTATTTAGTTATGTACATTCTTCTGTTTTTTTGTTTTCCTCAATCACATTTTATTCTAAAGTAGTTTCACACTTTCCTTGTTGTACTGGCATAATTTACATTTGATAATGGTGACACGTCACTGGTGAAACTTTATGCTACTCTTTTTGTTGAAATGTCTTTGACTCTAACCCATAAATTATTTTCTACTGAACAATTTAATTTTTCGGTGTCTCCATGCTAATAAGATGTTAATTGCATCAAGAAGAAAATTCAGAGACCCTTTATTTCACCTGTCTAGCTAGCGTTTTGAAAACAGTCAACAAATAATAATGTTGCATTGTTGAAGATCACATGTTAATGCATCTTCAGAAAGAAACCATTTTCGGCACTGCAAAAGAGCTTTTGCAACAGTTCTTAGAGGAATGTTACATACAATTACAACAACAACAACATTTTATCATTTTCCAGTAAAACCTTAACCCATTGACACCTGTGCCACCCGTAACCGCCCATGTGAAAAACCCCTTCATTTCCCTGTGCTGCCCGTAACCGCCCGAAAAAATGCATGTGGAGACAATTGACTTTCCTACCCTCCTTGAAGACTCTTTGGTTCTGCTATTGTTCTATTGTTCTTGAGGACACATAAACCAATTAGAATGGACTTTCTGATCATATTTTTTAGGACTTTAGGGTCCTAAAAAGACGGCGTTTCTTCTTAAAATCGTGCGCTCGAAAAGTGCAGGTAATCATGGCGCATTGCGGGCCAAATCTTAAACTTCCAACAAGGCTGTTGCCTATCAATATTTCAAGGAGCCCAGAAGGGCAAAAGCCAAAAAGTTAGGAGCCCAACAAGTAATGTTTTGGGAGACGCTTCAAAAACTTAGGCGCCCAAAGGACTTTCTTGGGTGCCCCAGGCTGCCGGGCTCCTGTTAGGCAGCAGCCTTGCTTCCAAGGTCTTGTTTTCATTCCTAACACAGAGAAATTACTACTTTGGGTTTTAAAATAGAAAGACAAATTACAAATCAATCTTTAGGTGGCCTCCGAATGGAAAATTAAGGAGTTTTGACAACAAATCACATATTTAAAGCAGCTTTTTTGGAAATGAAAAACAAAAATTGTAATGTACATTATTACTTTGAAGTTGAATTCAACTTTCAGAAGGATTGGTAAAGCCACGGGCGTTAAAATGACAGCTAAAGCCGTCGGTAAAACTCCAGCTCTCACTTTAGCATGAATAAATTAATTTGAACATGTGTTTGAGCAGCAAAGCACATCTGTGAAATTTGGAAAAATTTTTTGCTTTTAAATAAGTTTCTTCGCCTCAGCTTGAATGAAAATTTATTGTTATTGAACTTCCTTTCGCATTGCTTTCATTTGGTCCCCTGTGGTCTGAGAATTTTAGGTTTTAAAAGCGAACAGCAACTTGCACGCTGGATTTCTGCATATTTAATTTACGGTGACCACGAGGCGCTTTGTCTATTTTTCTTTATTCGCTTTGTTCAAATATTTTTGGAGTCTTATTCAGCTACTACAAAACAAATGAGAAAAGAAATAGACGGGCACTAATTTAACACAGTTGAAATATGATTGATCTCTAAATAATGGCTTGCTTTTTTCGTCTTTTTGATTTACAACTTCCATCTCTCTTCGGTCTCAAAATGGATGCGAATTTCTTCACACGGCGAAGAAATTATTTGAATTTCTTGTTTTCAGATCGACTTTTCGATGAGTTCTTTGCTGTTATTTTCTGTTGTTTTCTCAAATGTCAACCCAAATAGTGCAAGGAAGGAAATTCTGTTTTATGCGGTTTGGTTTTGTCCTCTTAAGTCAAAAGTTAACTCCTTTTTTTCATATTCAATTTTCTCAGCTTTTGTGGGACATTTTGTTGCACGGTAAAGAATATTATTTCTTACAAGTTTACACCTCCAGTTGAGGCCTTTTGTTATTATTTTTTTAATCCTTCATTTATTCGACTTTGAGTGAACGACATCTGGAAACCTGATCTTGTGTCTGTGGTTACTGCGCATGATGTTTATTTTTGTGCTTTCGCTCGCTCTGAAATATTCCAAAAAACGCCAGGGGAATTAGGGCTGGGTTGCGAGCGATTTCAATCAGGCATCAATGGGTTAATCCACAGGTAGCAATGCTAATCAAGGTGGGCCAGGATAATTAGTAAGAGTTCTAAGAAAAAATACACATGGTAAAAACTACAGATAAAAAAATAAACATATAAATTAAATAAATAAATAAATAATAAAATAGATTAAGTCTACAGAAACAGCTGTGTAATTAATTGCGGTTGGCAATGCAGTATATGGTGAGATGTGGATAAATAACACAAAAAATGAATAAGATAAGATAGGTGAAACAAAAGTGATAGCTACTAAAAGTATTTTCTAACTTTTGAGAGAATCGATTCTAAGTCATCATAGAGTCTTCAGATTCTAGTATATTGAACAAGATCATACAAATTTTCCTTTTGAAGACGAGTTTTGGAAGTGTTCAGAGCTTAGTTGGTATCTCATTCCATAGTCTTGCACCAATTCTTGAAAATGATTTTCGTTCAATTTCAAGTTTTGATTTTTTAATATAAAAGTTGTTGGAAACTGAAGATCGCATATTATATGAATGAATTTTTGCGGTACGGATGAACAAATCTTTCAATTGTGGAGGGATTACATCATTGCTTCCATCATGTATTAACACTTTATAAAACAAAAAGTGAATAGGTAAAGTCTTTGCATGAAGGAACAAAGGAATGGCCTGATCACACCCAGGGCTGTCAATAAGATTTGAAGAAGATGGTGATATTTTGAAAGTAGACAGCTCTGGGGGCCGGAGGCCCCCACAGAGGTGAGGGGTCTGGGGGCGGCTGACTGCTACAGGGGCAGAGCCCTGTTGGGGATACAGGGGGCAAAGACCCCGGAAGCAAGATGAATTTAACGTTTAGACATTGCCAAAAATTGTCTTTCCTCAGAGAAATTTTAACAAGTTTCACTTCCTAAAAAGAAAAGTACTATTTATGACTAATCAGTTTTATTTATTTGTTCTCAATAAGTTTTGAACTGGATGACTGATAAAATTTTGAAATCTAGAGTCTTGCAAATACCATTTTCAGGGTTTTCAAGAGGTGTTTCTCACCAGAAAGACAATCAGAATCAAGAGCAAAATCCACACACACCATCTTCAGGCAAGTCTTGAATTACCCTCTCCTTTTACTCCAACCAGGTGTCAACCCCCCATAGTTAATTTGTACTACCTTGACATTTTATCAGCAGTGCACCAGTGAAACAACAAGACTCTTCTGCAAATAACAATAACTTATAGCTATTATAATTCTAAGATGTTGCTTTTCTTGGTTTTTAAAATAGGTCCAGTCAAAGAATTACACCATTGACAGTGGTGATATTTGTCTAAAGATCCAAAGACAGAAGAAGTGCCAGTTGCTTGAACTGTCTCCAAATCAACTTGATGGCCTGATCAAAATAAATAACAAACTTGTTCCCAGAGGTCTTGATCCTCAGTTGGTTTTAAAAACAGGTTCAGTCAAAGAATTACACCATTGACAGTGGTGACATTTGTCTAAAGATCCCATGATTCATGTAGAAGAAGTACCAGTTGCTCGACTTGTCTCCAAATCAACTTGATAGCCCGATTAAAATTACAAACTCGTTCCCAGATGTTTTGAACCTCAGGTTTGGTTGATTGATCAATGCCATTGAACCTTGCACAGTTAATGTTTGAACAAGATAATTCTGACACTAAAGACAGCAAGAGTTGTCTACACCATGTGATGTAAGCACGAGAATGTAGCCAGTGAAGTGAAGCCCACTGAGTCATAGAATGTGGATCACTCTCCATTATATTAGACATTAACTTGACAATGGACTTAAGTTTATATCAACACCTGATCAACATGAGCTGTACATTGCCATGTGCGGGCTTGAACTATCACACAACTCTGTTTGAAAATTAATGCTGGCAGCTACTTGAAGATCCAGACTGCAAATGCAAATTTACTACTGGTATTCATCAAGTCATTATTTTTTGACAGTCATACCCTTAACTTGTTAGAACTTCAATACAATTTTGCTGTATGTGGGACTCAGTTGCTGATGTTGTTAAATGTTTTAACAGGCCCTAAGGCTGTTTCTTCATGACATAATTGTACAGACACAGTAAGATGTTGATAATTAGCATAAATTTATTGGGACAAAACTATCAACATCTTACTACGTCTGTGTATGTCCTCTTATGCTTATGCATTAGTGAATATCAGCCTTTAGTCATTATAGCAGCAAACCATCTTGACACTGCATGTACAACTTTACTTGACATGTGTACACAGTGTCGTGCTGAGACAGTTAAAATAGGACAAGGCATAGTAGCACTAAATTGAGAGAACGTTGTTGTGCCATGTCCCATAAGGACCAAGAGCTAAATAAAATGATTTTTATAAATACAATAGCCTCCATTTGCTGCAAAAATATTCTCGCATATTTGTCAGCGGACATTATCTATTCTGACAAACAGTTTTCTGAGAGCTTTAAGGAGCCGATCATGTTCAAGGACAAATATACGAGCATATTTTCACTCCAAATGGGGGCTATAGTGTTTATTTTCCTTGAAATAATTTATATTCCCCAGTTTTAGTTGTGGCTTATTCAGTTATGCAGCGCGTTTAGACCAAACATGCAAGTAAAAATATTTGATGGATTATAATACAGGAAAAGATTAAGTAAACAGTATTCCACCATTCAACTTTTCTGATTTCTCGCTTGTGACAATTCAACTCCCAGACAGCATAAATTTGAGATGGCAATATGGCAATTTACTTGCAGCTAATTGGGAGAAATACACTACGCTTCTTTTGATTAAAACATAAAATCCTAGTATGTGTAAAAAATTGCCATGGAAACCGGTAAACACTGACTTTGTTCCGTTTGCTGGCGAGTTACTTCAATATTTTGACTTTAAGCCGTACATTCCTCTAAGGAACTAAAGAAATTAATTCAGCGTGACTAAGTGAAGTTTTCCAGAGTATTGAGCAAAGAAAAAGCCAAAGAATTAGACAACACTTTATTCAAACTCAAACTTTTCAAAAAGCAGTTTCCCCATCTCAAGTGAGCTAACTTGTGCAGTAACTCTCAAATCAACCACCTTGAATAATTAAAAACAGTTACTTGTCTTCATCGTCAACATAAAGATCAGGGCTCGAAATTGCGACCAATACGGTCGCCAATGCGACTAACTTTTCCTCCTTGGCGACTAAAATTGTTGTTTAGTCGCCACTTTGGCGACCTGAATTTTGCATGATTTAGAAGTACAATAATGCATTCAAGTTAAAATAAACATCTTATCTTGTCCTGCTTTCCGTTCGTCGTGAAAGAATGAGCCAAATTGCAATAAAAAAGCCACATTCCCTCCAAACTTTACGGACATCTGTTCGCAATATTTTCTTTGAGGCCATTAGAGTTTCTCTCTTGGAACCGCATAGGAGCCGCAGAATTTTGCAAAGACCGCTGAACGATAACGATTTTGAGAAGAAAAGGTAAGCTTTAGGCTCAAGGGTAATCAAGTGTTTAGATGAAGCCTGGCGAAAATTACAAATTATGGCGTTGTTTTGTTGATTGCGTGACGCGCGCTCACGGCTCAGAAGTGGTTGCCTAGCACGTGATCAAAATCTGCCCCGATCAAATTTCTTTCCAGGATAAAAATAGCCGCGTTGGGAACGAAAACGCTGTGTTTATTTCTCAAGTTTAGCAATTTTCTGTGAGCATTTGTTTAGTTTCTCTGTACCAAACTTAACTTAACAACGATATATTTACTAAAACTGTTGAAATTGTACGCGAAAACTGAGAAGTCGCATACAATTTCTACAGTTTCTACCGCAAAAACGAAGCCAGCATTTTTGATGCTTACATCCAGGCAAATCTCTGTTTTCGGCGAAACATGGAAGTTGGGCGCCGCTGCGGTAAATGTAAAGTGTTACATTATTAAAAAGAAATGGATAAGTCAAAAAATACTCATTGTATGAATGTGTCCCACGCCATGCCAGACGATATCAAACACTTTCAACAAGCGGAAGCTGAAAATTATTTTCATCGTACAAACTGGCGACTGAAAATTTGCATCTGGCGACTATATTTCTCCAGTTAGTCGCCAAAAGGCGACCTAACGATTATTTTAATTTCGAGCCCTGAAGATCCCTTTTACATTGAAAAGCTGGGAGAGATGATTTACTGCACAGCAAATGTTGTCTGAACTGTGCAAATAGCAACAACTGAAAGATTGGAGGTGAGTCATCACTGTAAAATTCTGAACAGATCTTGAAATTTAAAACGTACACAATGAACCACTTTTACTGCTCCATTGTTATCGCAAATTTTAATTAATCACGCAAGATAAAAGTGATACCGCATATAAACACAATTTTGCAGAACGGAATAAATACCGAGACTGAACAGGATAGCAGGAGGGGAAACACAGATATATTTACCCAATGACAGCCAGCAATTTTGTAGACAAAACGCTGTAAAACATACATATACTACCGAACACAATTTTATTCACGGAATAAAAACGACGCGTTGCACTTGTGAGTTTTTCCGGCTCGAGCAATTTCAGCTTTTTGAAAAACTCACTCGTGCAAATTAATTCCAAATTGAACCAGAAACTGTTTGATTATCTATACATAATGCACTGTAATATGTACAGCAGTGAGGATGAGAATAATTGTTTGAATTAATGTCACCAGTTGTAAAAACTTATCGGCCTTCAAAATTGGCGTCTTAGAAACAATGGTGAAAAAGTTTTCCAGCAGACTCTCTTCGCAGCCATATTATAAACGCACATGGCTTTTCGCCCCTGTGCAATGTCACACTGAAATGCTGTGTAACAGCAGAGAGGAGTCCTGGTAACTACTTGGTATGCAGCACGGACTTATTTTTATTGAGAAACCTACTTTGTCAATGTTTTTCTTGGAAGAAAAGCCCACAATTCGGAAATAAGATGCTTTACTTTTCACTTTCTATCAAGGATATGAATCTGCTGGTCAGACCTGTTAGGTAACTAAACTTTCGGTGTCATTTTGTGAGTGAAGTAGCTCGTGATTTTCGTCAGAGTAACTGGTATTAATCGCCGGCTACTAGCTACTAATGACAGCGCTGCACACCAGCGAAGCACATGAAATGGAGAGCACGTTTTTGGAGGATCAAAAGCTTATTTAACTGAGTTTTGCCACCTACCAGTACCTTATCCCTAGCAATCAAGCCGTATCGTAAATAAGGAACAACAAGGCAGTTATATATACTAACAACAGTATGGAAGGGAACAAAATGCCTTATCTGAGACAGTAATCTAATGGTTTTGCTACGTTTCAGTGTTATAGAGTCAATATGAGACAGTTAAGCATTGAAAATGTCAAACCTTCATTTACCTCTTTAGTAAGACTAGTGTAAGGATTTTCCTGGACACTTATGTCTTCAATTTCATTACTTATGCTCATTATAGCATCGTATTCTTGTTGTGCAGCTGGCATATTGTCCTTGAACACCTGGTGAGCATCTTTCAGTTCCTAAACAATTTTACAAAACAGCTGTCACAAATTTCTGGCATTTAAACAAAAAACATTGTAGTTTTTTAACAGTTTGATATGCAAAATGGGGTGACAGGATAATTTGGTATTGTGCTGAACAATATGTTGACCATTTTCCCTCATTTGCACCTTACCGTAATAAGAGCTTTTAACTTTGTTTCAATGTCAAAGTTAAATTTTATTACACTCTACCCTAGTAGTAATACCAGCTGTGTGGTTTTCCATGCTACAAAAATGTTGTACCATACCCAGGGGTCGTCATGGGAAGGCTGATCCAAGGATTCTGATCTGACTGGTGATTACAGAGATAATTTGTCTTTAATGACCATCTACATCAAAAGAATGGTCATAGTTTGAGTGTAGCCCACTATACCTGGACAATACTTCTTTTCATTCTGAAATATGCACAAGTGCCATTAAGTAGTCAGAATCTGACCAACTTCTGGGGCTATCTGCAGTGAACTAACATCCAATCCACTAAGCACCAATGCTTCTAGTTGCTTTAACACTAAAGAAACTGGAGTTTAGCACCAGAACTATCAGTTGTGTGACTCCTCTGATCCCTTGTGCAAAACTATTAGTTCTGATCCAAGTTCATACAACTTGCACACCATGAAAGTGATCAAAAGGAAGTAATAATTAAAACATATTTCTTACCACAATCTCTTCAACAGTATGCACACTGAACATATCCATTAAATCTTCCCGTGCACTTTCCAGCCAGTTATTGAACAGCTTAAGAAAATAAATTTCTTTATCAGGTAAAATAGCTTGTTCAAAAGAGAAGCACTTGGCTCTTAAAGATGTGAAATGTTCTGATGGTAATTTGCTTAACAGCACATATCTTACGCTTCTATGAATTATTTCAACTTGTATTCTTATTTCAAAGCTTGCTTATTTGGAGAGACTTTCAACTTGACCACACAAACTTGAATTATTATTTAGACCATGAGGCAAAAAGACAAAATTATGTCTGCTATATACCGTATTTACCCGTGTATAAGTCGACCCCCCATTTTGGAGCCAAAAAATAAGTTTTTTCTTATTTCTGGGTAAGAATTTTCTTGAAAAACTAATCTTATATCTTAGAAATTTCTTTCAGGTACGTTATAGTTACACGAAAAAAATTACAGCAAGTTTGGACATAAAGTTTATTATTGCGTGTACGCTAGCATTGAAACGTGTTTTAGCGACACAAGTATAAGCTGCATTTTCTTCACAATTTTTGAAATAAGCTTACAAAATCCCACATACTAATCTTTAACGAACCTTTATTGTCGCGGAGAGTTGTAAAGCAGGTTTAGAAGACAGGCTAAACACCAAGGAAGCTCAAGAAAATTTGAAAATCCTTCGATAAACAAAGTGCCACGATTCCTTGGAACTTGGTAACCGAGCTAGCTACTAGGACCACACACGCTTGCACGGTTACAAAGCCAGGTTACTATAAGCAGCAAACTTTCGAAGCTAGAACTGTGGCTTTCGTCGAGCGGACTTGCCACTGTATTGGCAACAAATATTAGTTCTTTATTCCAGAAATGTGCCAGTGAGTATCTACAACGTTCAGCTTCACGTTAGGAGATAATTCTTAAAGCATTTTAACTTGAACTGCTCAGGTCGATCAGGGAAAAGACATTGTAACTTGTACTGTGTAAAAGTGGATGTTAGTTGACATACGAGACAATTGTTTTGCTAATTTCTCCTGAACTTTTTTTATCTCAGTTTTTGACCCATGTATAAGTCGAGGGCGATTTTTTGGACCGATTTTTAGGCTGTAAAAGGTCGACTTACATGTATACACGGGTAAATACGGTAGTGTGATATCAGGAGAAATATACAAAATGACATTGAGAATTAATTTTTGTTGGGTAGAAGATGGGCAAACAGGGTTACAGGAGGGAGAGTAAGTAAGGAGGCCACTGTTTGTGAAAGGATGTCAATGAAAACAGTGAACTGCTTTGCATTTGCTTTATCTGTTTTCTTTGGCAAACAAGCAGAACATTATTTTAAGCAACAGTAAGGTGAAAGAGAAGAGTGTACATTGGTCAGCAATTACTTGCGCTTTAGCAATTATACAGCAACAAGACATACCGCTGCTCTCTTTGCAAACTCCAACAGGAAGGAGTCCAGTTTCTGTAATATTACCTCACGTGTCTAAAATTAAAAAACAAAATCAGTTTATTACCTCCTCAAAGTGTTTCCATATATACACCAATAAAATAGAAAATTGTTTCTCAAACCTCAAGTTTATGTCGCCGTTCTTCTGTTAGCTGCCCAAGTTCTTTCCATTCATCACAGATGGTCTAAAAATTGGATGGAATAATAAAAATGTCATGCAGATATTGCACGCATATATTATATATATTATGTATAAATTGACATGATAAATGGCTACATTGATCATCAGCTAAAAAGTGCTCAATGGGCTTACATTATACTGCAAGTAACAAAAAGAAACTACACAAGAAAAAAAAAGACAGAAAGAACCAAGAACACACACACACACACACACACACAAAAAAAGGAAATAATAAATGATTGAATAACTTCTCGATTCCAAAGGGCGAATAATCTAAATTACTTAAATAATAAATTTATCGACATATTAATTTGATTTCTGGCCAAGGCTAAATATCCATTTTTTTTCAAAATAATTTTCCTTTTTTATTTTACGTCCGGTTTCATATTTTTTGCTATTTTGTTTTGATAACCTTTAATGTTAGGTTCTATTTGGTTTCTTCTGCAGTCCCACAAAAACAGCTTTCCAACAATAATAAAGTAATTTAGTAATATAGTTGAAGGGCATTGCTTGGATATGATACCAAATATAACATTCTGCAAAGAAAGACGAACTTGTTGATTTGTTAAAAGGCACCAATAAGATTCAAAATCGTTCCAAAATCGTCTTGAGTAAGTGCACTGGTAAAGGACATGGTACAGAGTTTCTGGTTCAGCTTCACAAAAAGCACAAACATCGTCTGTTCTGAAACCAATTTTGAATAATTTTTTATTTGCATAGAGTATATTATGAAGCACTTTATACTGGAAGGCCTTAACATAAGATTCGAGCACAACAGAATGAGGTAACAGAAAAAATTCTCTTAAATGATCATCCGAAAGATTAAAATTGCTTTTCCATTTATGGATAATGCTAGGAGGCTGTGCTTTTTTCATGACAAGTAGTGAATAATAATCTTTCGATTTCTTTTTCGTCACATCAAAGAGGTTGTTGTGAATCGGAAATGAAGGAGAGGCTGATGGCGGGGATGGGTAATCGCCTTTTAAAAAGTCAGGTATAGAATGTCCTGCCCATTGAAGAATATTGATTTCACTAATTGTTTTTGCAAAGTAGCTGAAAGCGTCGTTGCTGCTTAGATTAAATAAAAGATCATTTACATAGACAATTCCAGATTCATGATAATTTTTAAAATATACTGTTTTTTTGTCTATTCGTATTTCTTTATTATTCAGACAGACTTAAACTAAGGGATTGCACAAACAGGAAGGTATCCCATGTGGGGCACAGCCCTAAATCTAAAAAGAAAAAAATCTAAAATTTAATAAAATTACAATAAGTCTAATTAGGTCACCCTGTTCAAGGGTCCCTGCATTCTGCAAGCACCTAGAGAAAGGTTTTCATTGGGTGATTTATGCTGCAAGGGTTGCCATGGATATCTCACTTCTGCATATTGACTTTGGCACCCCATTAATATTTTAGGCACCATTTCCCAAGCTCATCCATTTGTGATGAGTTTAAACTTGAAATATATTCAATCATAGTTAGAAGCAGATTCCAAAGACTGTAAGGTGTACAGCCAAACCATCTATTCCCGAGGTTTAAAGTTGTCCTTATCTGTCATCCATATCTGTCCAGTAGTGTAGTTTTCACAAACATACTAGCACTAGATTACCACCCTGGAGGTGTTATGTTAGTGGCTATTTCATTGAACTTGTGTTTAATATGTAAGGATGGTTGCTAATGAAATTTGTTAAGGTGACAGACAGGGATGACATAACTGTTGATCACAAGCATATGGCAATTTACCTGGCATCTTGCGTTGACGGAACCAACATCACTGTAACCCAGCTCACTAAAAAATCAAAGAAAATCGCCCTTATTCAATCCTTAAAGCATAACTTCATATCTCAACATAACTCAAACCAAAAAAGGTTCCATGGATATGTTCCCCCAATTTGTCCAACCCTTGATAACCTAAAATCCTGTCAATTTTTGGCTTATGTGCCTACCCCCTCTAATGCCTGATGTCCTGTGCCAATTTTTGTCGCATTGAGATCCAAGAAATCACGATTTTACTATATAACAATCTGACTATGAGCTTACGTCTTTTACAAAGTTATAATTTAGCAGAACCTATTGACTGAATGTTGGCCAATTCACAAACTATCTTGGCCAATTCACTATGTTGGCCAATTCACAAGCTATCTTTACAGGCACTTCCAATAATTGTCTGCACAGTGCATGGCCAGTATTTTTTTCATCACAACAGAACAGAAATTATTGATAAATATGTTTTATCAGATCAGCTACCAAGTTATGCCAACACTCCAAATTCCAATTTGACCAGGATAGACCACCCACATGAAAACCGGCTGCTAAAACTGATTTAGCTTCCACTCTAAATATAGTAAATTATTTATTAATTTTTTATTTCTGTAACTTTTGGCCAATAGCTGGGAGCGTATTTGAGGGGAGGAGCTAATTCAAGGATTTATGATATTTGACTGCCATACATGGACTCAAATATTATGAACAAGATTTTGAAGCTTACTTCTTCTTCTTCAAGTTTAAACAAAGGAAATCATGACCATGCCAGTGTTTGGATATCTGATTATAATTAGCAGAGATTCTTAACATTTTTTTTCTCCATTTTCTCCTTCATTTTAGTTTGATTGAGAGGATATATGAAACACTCAATACAGTGTTTGAACACATTTCCAAACATCATCAAATATACTCCACTGTGCATCATATTATCAACTCTCCTCTCAGTATTTGGAAATACGGTCAAACATGGTCTTAAGTGTTTGAATTTTACTTAAGCTCCTGGGCAATTGCCACAATTTGCTCTACTCTGTCTTGATGAGCTGCTAGATCACTTTCGAATGCTTCATGTTTTTTCTTTAAGGCCTGCAAAACAAGGACAACAACTTAACAAACATTATACCAGTTCACACCTGCCAGGCTATCGTCCTACATGTAGCTAGTATCTTTACATTGAATAGTAAATGGTAAACAATTACTACAGCATTAATACAGACAACTTCTGCCTTATTCAAGGACATTTCAAGGACACTTGCCAGCAATGTTATTTTACAAGCAATAAATAAATACAAATCTAAGTGCATGTACATACCTTCCAGATAAACAGAATTTGCTAATATGGCTGCTTAAGCTGTTGCTCCAACTCATAACACACAAGAGGATTAAAGAATATTCAACAATAGACTAGTAACTGTTTATTTACCAGAACATCAGCCAATGTGGCTTTTTCGTAATCATCTTTGTTTAACATGTCAGTTTTGCCACTTGTCCAAGCTTCATGAATGTTGCATTTGTGTTTGAATTTTTCTGCCAAATGATCAAGTCGTTCCATTCTGTACAAACAAGGGCAAACAAAAGGAATTGGTCTTGATTATTTGGCAGGTATATAAAATATCTAACTCTTTAAAAAATGCATCACTGAAACTTATTAGCGCATTTAGTCTCTACTATTCTGGGTATTTTTTGCCTGACTGAGTTAATTTATTCAGTCTATGTAACTTTTTACTAATGTGGCAAATGAAAAAATGGAAGGTATGTCCACTCCTGCAAGATGACAGACTTTGAAAATGCCATTAATAACCTAAAGTAGAGTCTCTTACAATGTAGATGTATCATTTTCATCCTCTGTTTTGTATATTTCGACCATAATGGCAGAAGTGCATCAAGTCTATCAATGCCATGTCCGAGATGACCAAAATGTGACTGTGTTAATAAGTTATTTTTTTAACCGAGGGTAACAAAAAAATATTGATTCACAAGGAGAAATCCCATTTTCCATTTTGCGCCACAGCCCATAGAGTTTTCAAAATTTTTAAGAAAGCTGTGTTAGATTTTTGTGGCGAGCAATCTTTAGCTGAAGCCAGCCTTGGAAGAAGCATGGACTGCTCATTTCTGTCATTTATGGGAACAGTCCATTCTGAAACTGTGGGAAGTTTTTGTATTCATACCCAGAAACAATGGGAAAATAAAATGGCTCTTCTTCTGGAATGCGACAGTATTTTGCAAGATATATTGACTTAGCACTTTGATTTGTCTTTGCATTATGAATTATGTCCGCTTACTGCTTGCCGCCGATCATTCTAGTAATAATGGCGATATGCAGAATGAGGAACTCGGTTTCCTTTTTGCATCGTGCAGAACGTGAAGTGGATGGAAAGTGACAACAACTTAAGTTTTCATAATGTAACGGTATGTAACTTTTGTTCAAAGAAAAACATTCTCCTTTTTTTTTCCGTGAAGCGTGAAATGCCTATTTTATTTTTCGTGGATTGTGAAAGGACCGTTTTATTTTCTGTGAAACGTGATCTAGACCCCCCTCCCCCCTTTACCACCCTCTTTTTACGTCAAGTATGATTTGCAAAGATTTCAGAACAAGACTGATGATGTCTGACAAATTAAATGACAATAGACAAAAAGCCACCTTGATGAAGGAGAGTTTATTGTAGGTAATATGACAAGCAAGGAACTATGTTTTACTAAAACTGCATCAGATTTGCAAAGCCAGATTTGTAAGTCCTGTAGGAAAAACTGATCCACATAAACCAGAATTACGATATACAGAACACTATGGGGTGAAATAAAGTATTTTTGTTGTTGTTGTTACTGGAATGGTGCTTTAGGGATTTGTTTGTTTGTAGCAAATACACTGGTTGACAAATATACTGATTTAATAATCAATAATATCCAATCTCACCTTCTCATTTCCTTTAGCAACCAGTCTTCAAAGTCTTTTTCTGCACCTTCTAAGTTTCCCCAGGCCCTGTTGATGTCCTGTATGAATATGACTACATATCAGACAAGGAATACAAATATCTTAAACAAGCAGCAACTTTGTATAATACAGCAGAATGCCAGCTTCTGCTGGTATTTTTTCCACTCCCATACAGACTATGTTTGTGTCCATTTGCATAGGTGGCCATGGATACTTTTATTAGGTATATAGGGGGTAGGGGTAGGGGGTCTCAGTATCCAGAAGTTTTAAGGGAAAAGATGAACTTGAATTGGAATTTCCAGAAGGGTTAAGAGGATTAAACGGACAAGAACAATCTGTCAGGGGGCTATGGATATTTCAAGGAATAACACAATGTCACTGATTGGAAGGTACTAACACTAATCATTTTGCCCTCAGTTGGGAGGTAAGCAGGTCGATTTCCAAGTCGAAGCTTGGTCTGTAACGTGTTAAAATTTGTCTCCAGCATGCCTTTCTCTTCTACTCTGGGAGGCTTTTCACTTCTTCGGTACACTCGAAGGGCATCAAGCTTTTTCTAAAAATAGAAAAAAATGTAGTGTCAAAAATAAAAAAAAAGCTTGAAAGAGGAAAAAAGTAATCTCTCTTTGGGCAGACAAATTTAGCCTGGGAAAGCTCTGCTATGAAAAACTGAAACCTATTGAGTTGTTCACACAACGATGGTTTGCCTTTATTGAATTATCGTTGATATGAGTAACCAATAACCCTGGAAATGAAGTTGCCTGCCTTAATTTTTCAAAACTAAGTCATTTTTTCACACAGTATATTTGCGAAACAAAGTCAGTGACACCTATTTGTTGCATTTGTGACACAAATATCTCATTATCTAACCACAGTAAAAGTTTGAAAAGACATTACATAATGACAACATTTTCACATGAATCTCCTCAAAATAAATGCAAACTTGGACCTTAGAAAATGTCATGATGAGATGATGTCTTCAAAGCTCATATACATTTACAGCCTTTATTATAACTCTTTCATACCTGCATATCATCCAGTGTGCCATCACTGTTTCTGTCCTTGAGCCAGGGTAAAGTTTTGTTGATCCAATCCAGAAGCTGCAACCAAATGAACCCAAAGAAGTTGTTAACTAGGATTTAATAACACCATCTTCCAATTCCCAAAATTTCTGTCTAAAGTAAGCAATTTGCAAATTGCAGTGATCCAATGAGAGAAGAGAAATATATTAACTGTATATCAGCATGAAAATCACAAAGTAGCAATCCTTGCTCAGTGAAGACAAGAAGGATTGTGACATTGATGGCAATGGTCTATCCAGATGGACACGATAAGCTATTGATCTCTGGAGTTCTCTCGCATTATTTGCAAGGTAAATGTAAAGACTGAAGGTTTAACAAAGAAAATCCATATTATTTATCTACATGTACACCATATGTACATGTTGGAAGCAAAGTTTCTCTGTTGCCCTAAGATGGCTTTTATAAGAACTGGAGAGCTTTAGTTGGAGTTAGCCCATCAGATCTTTAGTAGAGGTCATGCCCAATGTATTTTCTTGCACACCATTGGTAACCAAACTATGGCTGAGGTCAAAGACAATTACAACTAACAAGCCACATTCGATATGTCAATATTCTAACATAGCTCTGAGACTTTCAGGTCAAAATTTAAGTTTCTTTTGTCTCTTAATTCAAAGAAAACAATACTAAACATACAAGTTTGTCATGAAAACCTCGGAGCCATGTTAGAGTATTGATATATCAAACATGGCATATTATGGATGCAACAAAAACAACTGCCTATCTTAAAGTCACATGACTTGTACCCAGGAAAAAAGAGCTACTGATACAATGTCAGAGATCTGACGGAGTGGAATTGATAGCTCTGCAGGCACAGTACAGTTTGTAGTCACACAGGTCCCTGCCCAGTTCACTCTCAGCTTGCATTTTCCCCCAGCAGAATGTGAATGGACAAAACCTTTGCAAGACATAATCTCAAAGCAGTAGGCTTCTTTCATGTCTGTGTTTTCATTCAATGTCTATTTTTAGCCATTTTGACATTTCAGCATGGATATGAGCTAAACTAGCTCAAATCCACCCAAAAGGACATTTTCAACATGAAAACATGCTTTTCTTTCTACTAGCAATGCTCTTTATGACATATATATTTGCTTGGGAATTAGCACAAATCAAAATTTCAAGATACACGTACGCCTTCAATAAATTCATTATTATTACTATTATTATTCATTTATTAGGCTTTTCAATTTTTTCTATTTTCTGCATTTCTTTTTTTCTCCTTTTCTTATCTTTTTGCTGCAGTCATTGACCTTCTACTGGGTTTGTTTTGGTCAGAATTTCTTAGAAAGCATAATCAAGTGTAGTTAGGAGAATTTTCCTCTGAGTTTTTCACTTTTCTATAGCACTTTTGAGCATATTTCACATTCAACTGAGCCAATCACCCTGGTCTGGGTATCACTATCAGATAGTGATGCCAAATGTGGTCGAAAGGTGACCATGTCACAAAGGCCAATCCTCATCATCATTGGTTACAAGCAGCAAAGACGCCAATGGGAGTACCCGGTAATACACAATGTAGTCTTGAAAATCTTCTAAGAACATTTGTATTTAGTAGTAAGTAAAGTGCAATGCTGTTTGGTAGCTTTGTTCTATGCTGTTTAGTAAAATTGCTTTGTTTTTAAGGTTACTATGCACCTTCAGGGGTGTCTCGCGCGCAAGCGATGTAGCATGTCCGGTTTAAACTGTAGATATCTAAACCCCTATATCAAATTAAAGCTTATAAGACTGGCTATCAGACTATACCAAAATTTTTGAAAAAAATGAATTGTTGAGTTTTTCACGACTCCTAAATGCGAGGGCCCAAATCACCTTTTGAGCCTTACCTGTCAAAGCGAATTTTGTTTTTCACTTATTTAATGTGTTCCTCTGTTTCGCTAAAAGAACGTGTCTGCGTTTTGCCATATTCAATTTCAGTGAAAAGTTACAGAACATTTTTGAAATAGGATTAAGAAAATGTGGATTGATCGCACAAAAATCGCTCTTGAAAAAAAAAGGATTTTGAAATAAAAAATTCGGAGACAAGTTTTTGTTGTTTATATGTAAAACTAGCTACTGTCAAAATTTGAGAGCAATCGAACAAATTCCCTTTGACTTGTAGCTCTTTAAAGTGTCCCCTTCTGGTGAAAAAATTGTTTCAAGAAAACAGCACTAAAAAAATTTTCCTGCTTCGCAAACAAACTCCACCCACAAACACAGTCAACTGGGTTCTCAGATAACTGAGCCAATCAGCGCTTGGAAAGTTTACTTCCCTTAGCTTCCTGCTGAAATTTCCTTGCATAATATTCAATCAACCCTTATTTAGTGTTTCACATTGTGCTCTAAGAGAAGAGAATATTTTTGGCTGTTTGTTTTTTCCTTGAAGCTGTTGGAGCAAAATGCGGAATATAACAAAGGGAACGGCTGCTAGAAAGCAAACGGCTAGGTGGAAAAATCAAGTTCAGTAGTAAAAGACAACGCGGCAGCTTCAAGTGAACCGATAAACTTTAGAGAGAGAATTATTATGGCAATTTCAGAAATTCGGGCATGTTTTCCTTTCTCCCTTGATAATAATAGTGACATTCTGATGTTGATAGAAATAATTTTTGATTGATAAGAAAGCCTTTCAATCCAATATCACTGCTGTATTCAGTACGATGAACAAACATCCATACAGCAATCGAGCCATTCCTTCATGTGAAATGGCAAGAGCTTTTTCGTTTATGACAGATTCGACGGAAACTCTTCAGCTGATATGTTGGAGAAAAGCACATCGGATTGGATAAGAAGAGGCAAGCCAGCCAGAAAGAACATGTACTATCATTAAAGTGCCTTTGCCAATTAAAACTCTTGACTCGATCTTTTGCAGGCTTGATCCCAGATAGCCGTAGCTTCAACTTTCCGCCTACTTTTGCTTGTTCATTCATTGCTGTATTTTCATTTTTGGTTCGCTTCTTTGAACTGGTCCAAGGACATTTCCAGGGTCTAGGTTTATTCATACCTAGAATAATTGCACCAAGGAAGATGCTTGCGTGGTGGCTGGTCAACTGAGTAGCCAGTTCTAATCCTGCGAAAGTCGTCTTGGTTGGTTGCACAACATCATAGGCGTTAACGTGAAACTGCGATTTCTCTGCCAAAATTTAGTCTTTTTCAATAATTTTGTTTTAAAAAATTAAAGATCACACTTCAACCAATATTTTGACTCAAAAATCCAGATTTGAAGAAAATTATTGATCTGAAGGTGCAAAGTAACCTTAAGGTAAAAGCAAATAAAAATGTTAAAAAAAATGTCATTTCTTCATCCAAATTTTTTTCAGTTCGTGTTAAATTAGCACAATGGGATTGCTATCACTTTGCAGTCAAGAGGTTGAATGTGTGTTAAAATCCCTTTTGGGGGCAAAAAATCTGCTGTCTCTTTTCAATGGATAAGTGAACTTGTCAGACCTGTGTACAATGATGCAATTCAGCTTCCATTGCACTGGTCAACCATACGCTTTACGCTAAAAACAAAAGCTGTCGGCAGTCTAAATAAGAAATAAATAATAAAACAACAATAACAGCAAGTGACACACTCGAACACCCACGGTCTGGCCAATACCTAACGCATGCACACAGTGCTATCACCCGGGCAGTGGTAGCCATGGACAAAAATTACCACTAAAATTAATAAAAGTCACTTGGTTTATAAATCATATCTCCTCCACCTCTACAACTTTGATATCACCTTAAGTACACAAATGGCCGTAATTCTTACTTTGTGCACTAATCAGACGATTTCCTAAAATGTAAGAAGGATTTCCATATCACAATCTCATGAAGATTCCATCAAGCAAATAGACAAAATATAAACGAACAGTTCAATCAGAGAGAGTGTCATATGTTTGGTAACCAAAAAATGACAAAAAAAGTTAAGGAATTTAGATGTACTTAAACAATAACAGCCCTCATGCATGATGACCTCTTGAACTACTACATGTACAATCACCACCAAACCTTGGTTTGAAAATGAAAATTTTATCTTGAAAAATTTCTGAAAGCAGCAAAAATGAAAGCTTTGATAGAATTTCATATAAACAAGGTTTTCTAAGTTTTAAATTGTTATTCAAAAACTCATTAATAATTCATAAGCACATGAACCTATCAGAGACGTCAAATTGATCATGTGCATGAACCTTTATACCTGGTAAAACATGGTCATTCTGAAAAGCCAGGGAAGGGACTTGATTTCAGTCCCAGGGAAAAGTGGGGTTAAATGCCTAAACAATACAATTATCGCTGAATTTTTAATGAGAACGACTACCATGATCTTTATATAAAGATCACACGTAATCTTTATATAAAGATCTCAATCAATTACATTAAAAATTCATGTATAATGATAATCACACATTAACAACCAACATAACAGGCGTACAAATAGTTCACCCCGCGTTCACAATATTTATTTCATTTCCCTGGATAATATTTTACAATACAAAGATACACATGGTTTTACTTTGTTGCAAAATTAAACGTGCAGTTGTGAAACACTGACTTAGACATCTCTATATGAAATAATTCACTGGGCATTGGCATGTTACATAATTCTTCATCCCTAACTTCGTAATTCAAATCTAAGTCGGGAACATCCACTACATCCACTACATCACGAGGTGGCCCCAATAAATCGCTCACATTCCGTTCTTGCTCAACACTTTTCTTTTGGTATCGAAACAGTGCATTAGAACGGTGTCCAGTGCGCTTGTCAACCAAAGATTCAAAGACTCCGGTGTCATATTGACAATGTTCGTGTCCAAAGCTTGAACTTTATCGAGTTCTACGTGGAAGCCTGCTTCTTCCTTGCTTGGGTCTTTATTCTTTCTTGAAGCTTGCCACTCGGCAAAAATTTTCAACGACCATTTAGTTACATATCGTGTGGATCTAGGAACAGATTTTTCTAGAAATTTTCTTTCTTCCTCCTCACTTTTAGAATTTCTAAAAGCTCGTTTTGGAGGCATTACAAATGACCACGACTCTTCTAAGGAAATAATGAGGACTGAGGCAAAAAGCTTCGACTCAAAAAGCTCTCGACGAAAACAACAGAATTTTTGTCGATTGAAATGCACGCGTTTTCTCGGGTTTTTGAAGCCGCACAACAATTCGCGTGCACGTGTTTTCTCGGGTTTTTGAAACAGTAGAAAAATTCGCGTGCACGTGTTTTCTCGGGTTTTTGAAACAGTAGAAAAATTCGCAGGTAGGTGTTATCGCGGATTTTTGAAGCCGTTCAAAACACTCGCAGCACGTGTTTTATCGGGTTTAAAAACACTCGGCTATAAAACACTGCTGCTCGTGTTTTAAACAGTACTTCAACCATGCAAATACATGTATTTCTTCAAAGTGAAAAGTGAAATTGATAAATATAGAAATTGATAAATATTATTAAGTGAATGCCCAAGTTTACACAGCTATGGATACCTACATCACTGGCCATTTTTTCATAGTCCTCCATCATCTTCTCATTGTCTCTGTTGATTGTTAGTACCTTGCCAATACGCTTCGCTGCAGTGTCAGCCTACAAAAAAACAAATCATTACTGAAACAATTCAAACAGTCTGCAATAAAACACATTCTGACATCACTATACTATCCCTTAAATCTTCAGTCCAAATTTCACTAAAAACAAACTTTTTCGGACTTCTTTTAAATTAATAAAACATTCCACATGCAGACTTTGTGCAATCAACTATAATCACAGTGTAGTTAATCACACAACCTCAGACTTCTCAAAATCAGCCGGTCACCAGCTCAACAAGCTGCCTCCTCTGGAGGTTTGACCGTCTCCTTAAAGTCAGAAAATACATTTCCATAATCATGAAACTCATGGCATGCCATCTGCCATCTGACAGGGTGCAGGAAAAAATAATAAATCATGCGGCAATCTTTGGTGGGAATTCACGTCAATTATACGGAAAACAAACTGAAATATGTCGACAAACTTCAATAGTTGACAAAATTTTCAATTAAGCCTTTCTAATGTAACGAACAACATTGAAATGAAAAGCACTTCAAAGTCTTACCCGCAATTTAAGTAGATGATGCACATAATTTGAGATTTTGAGATTTTTTGACAAGTAGTTCTTTGTTTCCACAGTTTTTCTATGGCATTTTAGATCATTTCACATGCACAATTTGTTGTGCAATGCCTGTAGCTTAGTAATCTGGAATTTTCCAGGAAACAAGTTTCCAGGTACACCTGTACACCTTGAGGTTAAAAATTTGTGACAAATGAACTGGTGTGGCACATTTTTTTTGTTTTATCTGGAAAAAAGCTCTGGTTACGCGAAGGATGTGGATGTTAGCAAATTACACTGCACCACTGCATCCCAGGTGTCAGATGCACTGTTATGGCATCCTTGATCATAAAAATTTTGATTTTTTTTCCAGGGATGGATATCCTAAAACGCTGCTAAAGGCCTGTACCCTAAGGACACTTGTAAGCGTGCTTTTGGAACCCAAACCGCCTCCAACTTTCATGAGAAGTCTGCACCTTAACATGCATCCAATTATAAGTTATCATAATTGACCTGTAATTAGATGCCCATGTGATTCACACATCAATTGTGCATGCTTTAATGGTTTCCATTTAAATGTTTCCTAGAGTTTTTAAAACTGACTTTTTTGCTCAAATAAAGTTCCCCAGGGACATTTTTAATTCAAAATTTGTACATTTCAGGGAGAAATCATGCCTGTATAATTCCAAAAGCCTAGTACTTGTTTGATTTTGAAATTACTTGACTGTGCAATTACTCCCTGAATTGTACTCCAATCAGTGTAATTACTATTATGTTTTAAACAATAAAAGACCATTCACAGCTTATACAGCGATTACTTATGCCATTTGGTAGTCTGCCCTTCTAAAAAGGCAGTGAAAGTGGCAGTGAAAGCACAAACAACATCAAATGTAAATGTTATCATTCAATAACCTTTTGTGAACTTGTAAATGCATGATAGTAAGAAGACACATAAGTCATAACAGCTCTTTCATCAGGCTTGGCAGTGTTCACCATATCTGTCAAAAATAAAAACAACACACAGTCAGTTGAGTCTGGTAATCCCTAAATAAAACATATTGTGTAGTTTAGGGTCCGAAATTAACTTTATTTTCGGACGCCAAAAAGTGTTAATCAAATTTTTCCTTCGCAGTGAAACACAAATTGATAGAAAACTCTGTACACCAAAGAAAGTCTACATCAACATTGAATTAGCAGAAATTCAGAATCAGTAGATAATAGACCTCTTATCTCGTTAACAATGATTACAGTACAGTAGCAATTATAGTTCAGAAGGCAAATATATATAGATTTAAGCGAGTCACATGCGATATAAATCAACAGAAATTAGATATATAAACGACTTGCTGCTTCAATATTGCGACATAAAGGCTGAAGACAAATGCAAAAATCGTAACATTTACATTTGAGCCAAAGCAAAAGTACTTTTAGGGAAATCTTGAATGGTCGCGAGTATAACATAAATCCATTCCACAAGGAAGTTTGTTCACATTCCGATTGTAGTCCAGGACGCAGGTCGTAGTGTGTGAGGCTGAAATGTTTTCAAATGCAGGCATGGTGCTGGCAACGTCATTTTTGACAAAACTTTGGATTAAAAAAAAGTTTTATAAACATTTTAAAGGTTCAAGCAGGTTTTCATGAATCGTTCATCCTAATGCTGAAATGCTATATCTTTGAAGACAAGAATTTCTAATAAGGTTTATGTGATCCAATGATTGTACTAAGTCAAAGTTTTTGCAAGGGAAAGTTCTATCTAGTGGCACATGTTGACGAGTTGATTACGCAATTTGCAGACAGAAAATTTTGCTTTTTTTGGGTGCACATAGATGGAAGTTTAATCCTGCAAAGTTTCACGACCACTGCATTTAAGAATGACGAGAAATAATAAGAAATCTAGCGTGAGACCGTTTTTGTTACGCAATTGGGTACCAAAATCGTGTGCGAGGCCAGAACTGTCCGAAAAAGCGCAATATTCCTGCAACCAAGCAATCAAAAACAGCTTAAATGAAGCAATACTGCTTATGTCAATAAATAAAGCTTTGCTTTTAAGATAAAACTTTGCGATTTCCAAGTAATCAAGACTTAATTCTGTATGAAGGTCATTCAAATTTTTAACACGCAACCAGTAAAAATACCCCGTTTTAAAAGCCCACTGATACGTAAACAAGCATAGTGATCCCATCTTTTATTGAATTTTTTAATGTTCATATCATGAATGTTAATTACGCCAAGTTTCAAAAAAAGTTTGATAGTAGAACTATTTCAAAGGAATTACCTTAAATTCTCAAAATACCTATAAGTTTTAGTGCAGATAGGTGAAAGCTTGTCAAGGCCATTACCACCAAGTGGTTTTCGCTGAATAACTTTTTCTCATCTCTGGTCAGCTACTGCACACATGTAAGTGGAGTCCACATTATGATGCAAGATTTAAAATATTTTTGATTGACAAGTTCTCAAAATACATTTAGAAGTTAAGTGCAAATTTGTGCAAGCTGGTACAATTTAAGGACGTTCGTGCGAAAATTTTCTAACATTGATTTTTTTCTGAAAATTTTACCATGGAAAGATGATGAGTTAGTGATGACAGAAATGTAAAAAAAATGGGGGGTCACCGACTTCGTTTTGGAGAGAACATGCCCAGAAGAACACCTAAATCTAAGTAAATTGGGTTTCGTTAGCGAAGAAGGTACCGGTGGTTGCAAGTCCCAAAATATTGCAATTAGAGCTTTGAAGGGAAATGTTCTCTACCAAATATGGTTGAAATGGACCTATTAAGCGAATTTAGTTAACTGGTGAGGTTCCTCAAAGATTAAGTTCGCATTTAGCGTCTATTGTTTCACGCGCCTTGTAGCCGCAAGATGGCAGGATTCCATGTTCCGTGGACAGAAATCTTGAATTTTTTTTAACTTCCCATATTGATTTTTTGTTCATTTTTGGACAAGATGGAGATAATTGTGAATAAAATCTGTTTCTGAAAAGAAAAGTAGGGGTCACCGAACGTCCAAGATCGTTAAATCTAAGCAAAGCTGTAGCAATGGCAATTTACCTTATCATTTGTTCAGTTTAGTATTTGGCGAGCGCGCTCGATGCATGACGTGGCATGTGATTCGCGTGCGCAGTAAGGATGCGCAGAAACAATTAGCGCGAATGTCCTTAAGTTTTCAAAACTAGTCCCTGCAACCAGTCCCCTGAAGAGTTTACTGGTACCCAAAGGGACTGGTTGCAGCAACTTGTCCCACAAACAGTTCACATGAAGCAATTTTGAGGAACAAGTCGCAGGGACTTGTCCCAAAAATTCAAACTGGTTTGAATTCATGGGACTAGTCGCAGGGACCAAAGTTGGTCCCTGCCATAAGATTTTGAAGCAAAATGGCCAGTTCACACAATTGAGATGTGTCGCCGTAACTTGTTGCAGGGACTGGTTACAGGGACTAGTCCCCTCGTGTGTGCCAACATTAAAACCTGGGTGGAAAGAGGCATTGAAAGAGGCATTGAGTAATTAAAAGTGTGTTGCCCAAGAACACAAAACAATGTGACCCACTTGATCTCGAGTCAAGCACGCAAACCAGGAGGCCACCACACCTTCACAAGCATGAACAGAGTCCTAGTTAATTCTGTGAGTTTGTACATTGATGATTTTCAGCCATGTGATTGCTGACATTACAATTTTAACTTTATCTGTTCAGTTATATTCAGTTAGTCTGGTATTAAGACTATCAGACACCTTAGATCTGAATACACTTGTTCTCAAAACTCTGTTATGTCTTCGTTGTAAAAGTCTTGTGTAAAGCGCTTTACATGTTTGTTTTCAATGGCTTTTTGTGAACTACTTCATTTAGGCAGAATACCTCCTCTCACGCTCTATGTGGAATCTGTACACATATTGACCTTGACAATCAGCCACTAACAATGCAATAAATTTAAAAGTCATTACAAAAAGTGTGTTGATGTCACAAGCTATTTAATTCAGACATCTCTCTAAGGTTTGAATGACCACATGACAGCTGAAATCCAGCACATCAACCCAACTAACTAGAGCATAGTCCCGCTG
>JAHPZR010053279.1:0-14507 GCA_019787425.1 Platygyra sinensis | reverse complement strand
AGTTGATAACAGTGTTGTTTTTTGTCACTGACTTGTATATTACCGTAATATACAAGTCAGTGACAAAAAACAACACTTTTATCAACCATGTCATCTCCTGACTACAATTACTCCATTTTTAAGCTTGAATTATCTAATTCAGTTTTATTAAACTTTGTGTGTTTTTTACCTTCCTTTTAGTTCAGTAATGTTTTGGACATATGACCATGAAGCCATTCGCAGTCTTACTGCGTCAAGAAGCAACGGAATTTCCCTGTTTTCCACTCGGAAATCGGCTTTACATTCGGGTGGGTCTTAATTCGCGAGGGAGAACTTTTCATACGCCCAGTGAGGAAAAGGAAGATTTGCTCGGCCTGTATGCTTCGTAAAGCAGAACAAACTCTTCTTCGAATTTGATACTGACTGCTGTCCCTTTTGTAAATAGTTGTAAATTTTATCCTGTTGTATCAATTATCGAATTGTATATATATTAATTATGTATTTATTTTGTTACTCCATACATACCTCATTCCTTTTATTCATTTTCTCGGAGGCATTAGCATTTCTTTTGCTATTTTAAATCCGAGGTGAAATAAAGGTTTGTTGTTGTTGTTGTCTATGATCTCTTCTCTTAGACAAAAGCACAGCATTTCTTGGACTTTCTTAAATAATACCTTTGTTTCTGCGAAATAAATGCCAAAGAATCACGTTGATAAACACCGTTTCGCAGCCACGTCGTCTTACATCGAGACGGGGATCTTAACTTTACTTTTCCCCGCGCAAACAACGGCGTTCTAGACCCAGCCCTTTATCAACCACTGCGTTCTAGAAGCCGTCGCGTCTCGGATCTGAAAGTCCCTAACCGTACAGTATCACCTTTTACGATTAATAAGTCAAATGTGTGCGAATCGAGTCGAGTCTTAAAGTGCCTCAAACGAATCGACTGAAGTTTGTTTCCACGTTTTAAGAAGGAGGAACGTTCATGCATCATTAACAAGAAGTTTTAAAAAAAACTTAAAACCGCTTTCTTTTATCTCTTTTGCGCTCACAAAAACATTACGTAATATTTAGCAACAACGTTTTGCGAGAAAACATTACCCGGAAACAATTTTAAAAAAGATGGTTAGGACTTGTTTCCATATCTCGAACCGCCCTTGGATACCTTGTGATGCGTACACAAAGTAAATACTGATTTTAGGCCTAAGCACTGAAAATACTGATTAGGGTTAGGGTTAATGCTAAGGGTTAATGTTTAGCTTCTTTATAGCGTTCGGGTTTCCGATATGGTACCGCGCTTTAAAACTCACGGTTACTCACACTGTCCGACTGCGCGTTTGTTATCTTTTTAATCTTTACGCAAACGTTCAGCTCGTGAAACGTGATATACTTACCGCCGTCATCTACTGTTACATAACAACCGACTTAAATTACGCGAAACGTGACTCTCGCCTTTCAGCATATGAAGGTGTTATGTTACAAAGGGTTTGTACTTTACTTTAATTTACAGCAGATAAATATATGTACATACAAACATATAAATAGCTGCTGGAAGACCTAGCAACAGGAATGAACTTCCCTGGTGATAAAGGCCACCAGAAACAATATATGTAAAACAAGAACATGAATAAAATATCCATAATGACAGGCAGTATTATAAAACGAATATAGTAAAATATTATGTGTTACAAAAATAATGCTGACTGAAATTAAATAACAATTACATTAATTCTCTGCTATCACTAGCAAAACAGTAGAGTCTTAGGTCTTTTTTGAACATTGATTTGTGATTCCCTCTTCCTAATAGATATAGGTAAATTATTCCATTGACGAGCAACTCTAGAAAAAAAAGACGACCTAAATAATTCTGTTCTTGCATAGTTAGTTTTAAAAGTTATTTCAGTGTTCCTCAAAATATCGGGTTCATGCTCAGAATTATAAAACTGCAGATAATTAGAGATATCGAGGCCATAATAACTATGCAGGCATTTGAATGAAAAAAATGAAGAGTAAATAGATTCGTCTAGAAGATAGCTACATTAGACCAGTCTTATTCAAACGTTCTTTTTAAGAAATCCTATTCCCAACCATGACCTTAGTCGCCCGACATTGTACAGCCTCTGCGGTATCGCTTAAATAATCTTGATGAGTAGATCACACTTGAGAGGTCCAAAGAGGTGAACATACAGCTTTTTAATAACATCAGCAATGACACACGACAAACGTCAATAGACATTTTAGCCTAAATTTTAGTAAATTTTCAGTGTAATAAAAGTAACTGACCTCGATGCCTTGTTGTCTTTTTTATAGTCACCTTGCGTTTCAGCGCGATCCGAAACCTTTTAAGCGATTTATCGCTTTTTGAGTTTCCTCTCGTAAGAAGAGTAAAAGCTACATACTCGGTTTTAAAGTCACTCCTTCTAGAAGCGAAAAAAAGACACTTAAAGCATGCCAGCCGCCCCAATTCCTCCACAGAATCATAATACAGGGTTAAGCGCCTCGTTCCAGTAAAATTCCAAGCCAAATTCATCTCCACAGCGCACACTACAAAGCTCTGGATTTTTAGTATATTGACGGGTCAACAGATCGTAAGTTGCGTGATCGATTCCACGGCGAATGTCAACAGTACAAGTTGCGTGATTCAATGATTATATTCTTTGCATAGCGTGTTGTAATCCGAGAGGTTTGTTTACGTCTAAGGAAAAATTACCTTGACCTTTGAAACGAATATTTAACAATTATCCTGTTCAATCTCGCGGAATATCGTCTGATACTTAGCCGACGAGGCCGTAGGCCGAGTCGGCTAAAATCAGACGATATTCCGCGAGATTGAACAGGATAATTGTTTTATTATTCAACAAATTGATAACAAAATTGATTTCCAAGCTCGTAACATTTTGAAACCTTTCTGTGGACATTTTTTCACTTCACTTTCTCTTCCCATGTACAAAGCTAAGTATATCGCCGGATATCTGTTACCTACGAATGACAGATATCGAGAGCATCATGACCATATTTGGATAGTGTTACAATTTGTTGAATAATAAAAATTAATATATGTTAAAAGGGTTTTTGAGGAGCGCTAAGGCAAAGTTTTAACTTTTTTTCCCCAGAAAATTCCATCATTGCTTCTGGCGAAGTAAACACGATCTTACATTTATCACCGTCAACGTGTTCCATGGCCAGACGCAATACCTTTATAGCGCATTGAATATTCCTTCGAAAGTGAACAGAAACTGAAATTCCAGATTACAAAATCTTCTGTTCCGCACGCAAAACGAAAATACAGCTTAACTCTGGATAATTTCAGCCTTAGTAGCCAGCAACTGGTCCTAAGTTACATTCTTTATCCTTGCAAATGTCCTGATGTGCATCTCCAACGGAGTTTAGCCCAATTTTGACGAAATAAAAATTTCTCACAGACGGCCATGTTCTGTCGGAATAGTTCAAAATTTGCTTACTTGACAAAATGCTCCTGAGGGGGGATATGACGAAAAGAGCTGAGAAATGGCCTGTAATTGGCTGTTGATGACATCATCCGAGTGGGAGTTTGGGTCTACTCCCCAACAAAACTAAAAAGAAAACAACAAGAAGCGCTGTGCGGTTGTAACCGCGCTGTAAAACTGACGGTTACTCACACTGTCCGACTTCGCTTTTGTTATTTTTTTTTAATCTTCATGCGAACGTTCAGCTCGTGAAACGTGACATTGTTAACGCCGTCATCTACATAGCAAATAGATTCCATGTCGCCGTGCGTCTGTTCAGTGGTAATAGATCACAGATGAAGTCAAAATGTGTCACTGTTCTTACCACATTTTGACGACTTCTTTGGTCTATTACTGAACAGACGCACGGCAACATGGAATCTATTTGTTTCATATAATAACAAAACAAACTCCTAGAGTTAAAGCTTTTTTATTTCAAACTTTTGCCCCGCCTTTGCCCACTTTGGCGAACACGAAAGAGGCCATTTCATGTGATCTATGATGTATACAAAATGAAAAATTAAGCAATTTCATTGGTTACTATGCGTAGCAAAGAATTGCGATTGGTCGAGAAAAATCACGCCACTGTCAAATCACTGTCAAGACACTGTCAGCGTCGCTTCTCGTGGAATGAAACTGACTTACAGCGAAAGCAGAACTGAATTGCGAAATCTACAAATCTTGAGGAAAATGCTGGAAAAATCAAGACAGTCTTTGTAATCGCAGAAGCCCTGTGAGCCGAAAAACTTGGACGTTGCCTTGAAAATTACAGGAGTTGACAAAATACCCTCGGAAAACTTGTGGTTGCGGTCAACCTAGAGGCCATTTGATTCGAAATTTGAATGAAACGAGCGTAAATGACGGTGGAGATTTTTGCCTTTTGTGGTTGGTGGTTCTCAAATCAGCTTGATATAGTGTCGGAGACACATTCTAGTTGTGATACTGTTGACCGTGAGGTGTGGTTAGCTATACTTAGCTCGCTGCTGTGCCCCGAAACGGACAGGAACGTTCGCATCGGAAAGCAAGGTTATGTATTTATTTTACCGATTTTAAGAAGTGATGTTTTGATGTTTCATTCCTGACATCAGTCAGTGTGTCAACAGTTGTTTTGACACTGGGAAAAGTTGAATTTTTTAAATAAATTAATCTCAGAAACATTTTGTTTATTGGGTTTGTTGAATTCGAGATAAAGCAATGGTTCTCGGCTTACCAAGACCAAGTTTGTGCGTAGTTTAATCTCGCTCGACTGCCGACTGACACTGCTCGAAAATTATTTCTGTATCATTTTCTAAAAGAAACGGCTTTATCTTTCGCTTTCTGGCTTCTCGAACCTGTTCAATGCCTCGGCAAGACTTTCTTGTACTTTATCTTTTGCCCAGTTATGTAAAATATTATCCTTATTCTCAAAACTTTCCGCCATTTTAAAGCCGCAGAGGCAAAAATTTTGTAGTGATGACGTCAATCGTGCATCTGTCCTATAATAGATCATAGGCGAGGACCAATCAAAATGCGAGAATAACTGGAGTTATTATATAATGTTACATAACAACCGACTTTCATTACGCGAAACGTGACTCTCGCCTTCTCAGCATCATATGGAGGTGTTATGTAACAAAGGGTTTGTATTGAGAAAAACGTCAATAGACATTTTAGCCTAAATCAGTACATTTTGTAATAAAAATAACTGACCTTAATGCCTTGTTGTCTTTTCTATAGTCCTCTTGCGTTTCAGTGCGATCCGAAACCTTTTAAGCGATTTATCGCTTTTTAAGTTTTCCCTCGTGAGAAGAGTAAAATTCTGAAGTCACTCCTGCTCGAAGAAAAAAAAAAGGCACTTAAAGCATGCCAGCCGCCCCAATTCTTCCACAGAATCATAAGACAGGGCTAAGCGCTCCGTTCCAGTTAAATTCCAAGCCAAATTCATCTCCACAGCGCACGCTACAAAGCTCTGGATTTTTAGTATATTGACAGGTCAACAGATCATCAGTTACGGGATCGATTCCACAGTGGGATCGACTCTGTATGTGTTCACGAAGGTGAACAGTAACAAGTTGCGGAGTGACATTCTTGACATAGCGTGGATTTGTAATCCGAGAGGTTTGTTGGACGCCGAAGGAAAAAGACCATTGGACCCCAGAGCTTGACCCTTCAAACTGAAGAGAAATTTACTTTTGTTGAACGAGCGGTAAGGCTAGGTTTTAAAACGGTTTTTTCCCAGCAAATTCCACCACTGCTTCTTGACGCAGTAAGAGTGCGAATGGCTTCATGGTCATATGTCCAAAACATTACTGAACTAAAAGGAAGGTATAAAAACACACAAAGTTTAATAAAATTGAATTAGATAATTCAAGCTTAAAAATGGGGTAATTGTAGTCAGGAGATGACATGGTTGATAATAGTGTTGTTTTTTGTCACTGACTTGTATATTACCGTAATATACAAGTCAGTGACAAAAAACAACACTATTATCAACTAATTCAAGTTTAAATGAGTTAGTTTAGCGGCAAGTGAACGCATTAAACCGAGAAATGCAACGGCACAAGATACGATAGACTGCTGGCAGTCTGTTTTTCTCTCGAAATTTCAGCAAGGATTATGAGGAGACACTATTTAGCCTAAAGGAGAATGGGACGAGACATGGGCTTGGCACGCACGAGAAGAAAAACAGACTGCAGACTCTTCTCGTGTTTTTGAGGAAGTTCACACCTGTCAAAATAATCTAATTAACTAATTGAAATCAATTTTTCTTGCGGGAGTATCACGAACCGTTGGTCCAAACTCTTGCGTTATGTTTACGAATACCAAATACTTTTATCGGGCAGCTTTCGCAAGCAGAGCTTCTGGAGTTAAATTAAACCGAAGACACCTCGTGCTCTGGGATTGCTGTTGACTGTGTAGGTAAACCGTTTAAAGGACAAAAGGACGACAGAATTCCACACATTGGACAAACTTTTATCCGAAGATCTGGGTCTTCTGTTTCCAAATTATTCCTCCAGAGTCTGTGCGAAGTGTGTGTTAAAAATTTGGTACGCCGTTGAGCTACCCCATTTCTTAAAGGCTAACTTAATTCGTCGTAGCCGATGTTGAAGCAATTTCCGATGACTGCGAGACTCAACAACGCTGGAAGCGTAAATCGGAATCTTCAACGTCCGGAGAAAAACTAGACTCCTACTGCAGAACAAGAGAGTCAAGCGTCTGTATTTTAGGACACCGACAACAGCTTGTTTCTGCTCAGCCTAAAAGAACTGGTTTTGAACAGTTTAAGCTTCTCCGAGACGATCGCGTCTTGATGATCGGGATGATTTGCCATTGCATGACTTACATCGCTCGTCTTTGTTATGCTTCACGCGAAACTTATGATGCTTTATTTACCCTTCTGACAACTATCTGTCATCGGGCACATATTGACCAATCAGGTACTCCGTTGTTGGGCTGACGGAGGGTTTGAAAAGTAAAAAGAGTCTGCAGAAGGTTTTTTCTTGTCTCGCCTTCTTCCTACTCGGCCAAACGGCCATACCTCTCTTTTGCGCTCGCGATGACTAAACACTCGACTAAGTTCGGGCGTCTAAGTGACCCTTAGAGAAAAAACCGGCTGCAAGCAGACTAAAGATACGCGGAAAATATACAGAAGACTCCTGCATTCACTATTTGCAGTTGTAGCTCGTGACTTACTTGCAAGCCTTGCTCGAAGGCGCTGCCATTCTATAAGCTTCGTACACCTGACAGAAATGTTTTAAAAAATCAAAATCCTTCCATCTCTGCGATCGAAAATGTCGCCATAAATTACGTCCAATGATCCTAGATTGCTAATTTTTTCACGTTTAGAGGAATATATCATCATTTAACTAAAGCACTGGACGGAATATACTCACGTTTTGTACAGAACGTCAAACTTGACAAACCCACGTTCTCGACACGACGTGATGCAATCAGGACGGCGGCGTGAGCATGAGCATTATGTCACCTCTTTGAAAATTTACTTCTGGCCGCGTCTTACAGCCGTCGCATCTCGGATCTTAAAATCCCTAATATTAATCGTAAAATCCGTCTCCTGCGATTAATAATCTTGCACGTTACGGTTAATAATCGTAAAATCTACGATTAATAATCGTACCTTATAACAAATGCAGTTATTAATCGTAGATGCCGATCTTCTGTCGACACCAAATTTCACTCGACCGGCCGCCATTACGAAAAAAACTTCGCATTCAAGAACTACATCTTACAGAGCTTGCTCTGAAATAAATGTGATTCAGCCGAAGTGTTGACGTGACAAGCTTAACGTAAAGCTATCCTCTTATGAACTTAGTGTGTTTACCGACGATATTTTCAACGTTTTGTACTCGCCGACGAAAAGCAATGCGGCGCGAATGTCGTGGCCGTGAAACAACAACACCGCATTTAGTGCGATTATCCCATGATTTGAAAGCGGCTGATTCAATGTCCAAAATGTACCCGAAGTAAAATACAACAGGAAAATAAGCCAACATCTAAGTGTGTTTACGAAATATATTTTATCTGTCTTTGGACTCTTGTGGCAAAAAGCAACGCGAGCGGGAAAATATATCGTGGCCCTTGCTCGAACAAACAACAACACTGATGCGAAATACAACTGAGTTGAAAGCGGCTGATTAAGGTTCATAATTTACCGAAAATAAAAGAAACCAGGTAAATGAATAAACAACTGAGACTGTTTACGAACGATATTTTCTCCGGCCTTGACTCTTAGACGAAAAGCAACTCGACTCAGCCGTGCTTGAACAAACAACAGTACCGCGCAATGCGAAATAAATAAACTTGTCCCAATGAATGATTATTGTTATACCTCCCAACTCAAATACGTTCTCTCTAACTCCCTAGGGCGAGTAAAACTCACTAACTCCCTAGGGAAACAACAACTTGAACTTTGGACTCGCACGTGATCACGTTGTGCTAACAGTCGGCCTGATGTTAAAACGCCATTGAAGTAGGACAACGTTTCTCATTAGAGACGGCATTCATTATTCAAGAAAAGGGATTTATAGTCGCAAAAGCATATTATGCAGATAAGCAAAAGGGAAAATATGAGCGTTTTGTGTCTCCAAGCTTTTGGTTTGGCGCAAAAAATGGGTTGCCTACTTTCGTCAACTCGCTCGTCGATCGCCGTCGCCAGGTAGGAAAGTATTTGTGTAATTTACAGCAAAATATGCTGTTCCTGATCAAATCAAACTCAAAATGCTCGAGTTGAGCATTAGAAGACGCCAAAGCAACTTTAGTACTGTCTATATTTTTTGTTAGCTGCGAAGAAAAAGACTGTTATCGTGATTTTTCGATAGGACAGGTTGGTTTTGGCAGCCGCTTAATTTTGCGCCGGAGTGCAGCCAGTGTACGCAATGGCATTAAGCAAATCATTATTTTCGGAGCTTTTTCTAATTCGGGAGGTATAACAAAACACTTAATGACTGGCCCCTCGGGAGACAGTGAGTTTTGTTTCCCCTCGACCTCAATGTTCCCCTCGGCTTCGCCTCGGGGAACATCAGTGAGGGTCTCGGGGAAACAAAACTCACTGTTTCCCTTGAGGCCGGTCATTACTCTATTACAGAAATTCTAGCTTACTGCAAACACTACGATTACTAAAAACATTACCCAAACAGCTTTCAGAATAATTCCAGAATATTGTCAAAATAAATCCGGAATCCAGATTAACATTCGTATGATGTGCTATGATACGTTTATTATACGTACTATTCGTGTCTTTTCAGACTGTTAATCGTATAACGCGGTGTTTTCAGTTTATTAAACTGGAAACCGCGTCTCTTACGAATAATAATCATGACATTGTACGAATAATATCCGTATGTGGCTATATTTTCAGGAAATTGATCGTACATGTAGCAAAGTTTACCGACTCGGTATTTATGATGTTCAGATGTACACTGATGAACACAGATGTAAACTGATTGCGTTTACGGGCAAAACTTTATTTTCGTTTATTGACTTGGCCTAAAACCATCGATAAATGTAATGAGTGAGCTATATTTTCCTTAAACGACTATCATAGCCACTGGGGATGTAAATTAAACGATCGATGCGAAGCCATCGTGTCACCGATTGACCCGCTGAGTATTTCGACGGTATTTCTTCGAGCAATGTTTGTTGTTTCAGACGAGCTTTTTTTATTGTCGGAAAGTATTCCATAGCCCCCCGAAAACTCGAAATGGACTTTTCTCATTTCATGTCCTACCGAAACTTAAAGTGAACAAGAGCGGTTGATTTCATTCATGTCAGGGGTTTATTCTTTACGAATCAAATTAAAACGAAATCAACGACTTCGCAGCGAGTGTATGTAAAACGCGGAACCCACCCAGAACTTGCGGGAACCACCTAGGACCTACCCGGAACCACCTAGAACCTACCCGGAACCCCCGGAACCTTAACAGAAAACCAAAATAATAAAAATCAAATAGAAGTAATAAAGAGACAAAATGAAAATAATAAAACCAAAAAGAATGAGATGAAAATAAGTAGTTTTCACCTAAAAAAGAAAAGGATGGCACATGACTAACGGAGTGTTTGCCATGCCAAAGGAGGTCAAAGTGCAAAGACAAGTATTTTGACTTGAAACCACGCGCGTTGTGCAAGTCAGCGAGAGAGCTTCCACGTTTTTCTATAATTCGACCATGAGTGAGGTGAAAGAGGCCATCATCAGAGAAGATGAATCTGAAGGTGACGATACTGAAGAACTATATGAGTCAGCTTTCACCAAAACCGAGGAAACTTGTCCTTTTGCCAGGTAGCAACATTTCCTTCTACAGAAATCTGACTGTTTCCTGAGTTCCGTAAGATTAAAAGCTAATCGCTTTCCTATAATTACGGCGCGGTTTCATTTCATTTAATTAACAGTGCTGTATTAAAAGACCGAACGGAACTATCATGACGAGCTAATCAAAATACTTGTCTTTGCACTTTGACCTCCTTTGGCATGGCAAACACTCCGTTAGTCATGTGCCATCCTTTTCTTTTTTAGGTGAAAACTACTTATTTTCATCTCATTCTTTTTGGTTTTATTATTTTCATTTTGTCTCTTTATTACTTCTATTTGATTTTTATTATTTTGGTTTTCTGTTAAGGTTCCGGGGGTTCCGGGTAGGTTCTAGGTGGTTCCGGGTAGGTCCTAGGTGGTTCCCGCAAGTTCTGGGTGGGTTCCGCGTTTTACATACACTCGCTGCGAAGTCGTTGATTTCGTTTTAATTTGATTCGTAAAGAATAAACCCCTGACATGAATGAAATCAACCGCTCTTGTTCACTTTAAGTTTCGGTAGGACATGAAATGAGAAAAGTCCATTTCGAGTTTTCGGGGGGCTATGGAATACTTTCCGACAATAAAAAAAGCTCGTCTGAAACAACAAACATTGCTCGAAGAAATACCGTCGAAATACTCAGCGGGTCAATCGGTGACACGATGGCTTCGCATCGATCGTTTAATTTACATCCCCAGTGGCTATGATAGTCGTTTAAGGAAAATATAGCTCACTCATTACATTTATCGATGGTTTTAGGCCAAGTCAATAAACGAAAATAAAGTTTTGCCCGTAAACGCAATCAGTTTACATCTGTGTTCATCAGTGTACATCTGAACATCATAAATACCGAGTCGGTAAACTTTGCTACATGTACGATCAATTTCCTGAAAATATAGCCACATACGGATATTATTCGTACAATGTCATGATTATTATTCGTAAGAGACGCGGTTTCCAGTTTAATAAACTGAAAACACCGCGTTATACGATTAACAGTCTGAAAAGACACGAATAGTACGTATAATAAACGTATCATAGCACATCATACGAATGTTAATCTGGATTCCGGATTTATTTTGACAATATTCTGGAATTATTCTGAAAGCTGTTTGGGTAATGTTTTTAGTAATCGTAGTGTTTGCAGTAAGCTAGAATTTCTGTAATAGAGTAATGACCGGCCTCAAGGGAAACAGTGAGTTTTGTTTCCCCGAGACCCTCACTGATGTTCCCCGAGGCGAAGCCGAGGGGAACATTGAGGTCGAGGGGAAACAAAACTCACTGTCTCCCGAGGGGCCAGTCATTAAGTGTTTTGTTATACCTCCCGAATTAGAAAAAGCTCCGAAAATAATGATTTGCTTAATGCCATTGCGTACACTGGCTGCACTCCGGCGCAAAATTAAGCGGCTGCCAAAACCAACCTGTCCTATCGAAAAATCACGATAACAGTCTTTTTCTTCGCAGCTAACAAAAAATATAGACAGTACTAAAGTTGCTTTGGCGTCTTCTAATGCTCAACTCGAGCATTTTGAGTTTGATTTGATCAGGAACAGCATATTTTGCTGTAAATTACACAAATACTTTCCTACCTGGCGACGGCGATCGACGAGCGAGTTGACGAAAGTAGGCAACCCATTTTTTGCGCCAAACCAAAAGCTTGGAGACACAAAACGCTCATATTTTCCCTTTTGCTTATCTGCATAATATGCTTTTGCGACTATAAATCCCTTTTCTTGAATAATGAATGCCGTCTCTAATGAGAAACGTTGTCCTACTTCAATGGCGTTTTAACATCAGGCCGACTGTTAGCACAACGTGATCACGTGCGAGTCCAAAGTTCAAGTTGTTGTTTCCCTAGGGAGTTAGTGAGTTTTACTCGCCCTAGGGAGTTAGAGAGAACGTATTTGAGTTGGGAGGTATAACAATAATCATTCATTGGGACAAGTTTATTTATTTCGCATTGCGCGGTACTGTTGTTTGTTCAAGCACGGCTGAGTCGAGTTGCTTTTCGTCTAAGAGTCAAGGCCGGAGAAAATATCGTTCGTAAACAGTCTCAGTTGTTTATTCATTTACCTGGTTTCTTTTATTTTCGGTAAATTATGAACCTTAATCAGCCGCTTTCAACTCAGTTGTATTTCGCATCAGTGTTGTTGTTTGTTCGAGCAAGGGCCACGATATATTTTCCCGCTCGCGTTGCTTTTTGCCACAAGAGTCCAAAGACAGATAAAATATATTTCGTAAACACACTTAGATGTTGGCTTATTTTCCTGTTGTATTTTACTTCGGGTACATTTTGGACATTGAATCAGCCGCTTTCAAATCATGGGATAATCGCACTAAATGCGGTGTTGTTGTTTCACGGCCACGACATTCGCGCCGCATTGCTTTTCGTCGGCGAGTACAAAACGTTGAAAATATCGTCGGTAAACACACTAAGTTCATAAGAGGATAGCTTTACGTTAAGCTTGTCACGTCAACACTTCGGCTGAATCACATTTATTTCAGAGCAAGCTCTGTAAGATGTAGTTCTTGAATGCGAAGTTTTTTTCGTAATGGCGGCCGGTCGAGTGAAATTTGGTGTCGACAGAAGATCGGCATCTACGATTAATAACTGCATTTGTTATAAGGTACGATTATTAATCGTAGATTTTACGATTATTAACCGTAACGTGCAAGATTATTAATCGCAGGAGACGGATTTTACGATTAATATTAGGGATTTTAAGATCCGAGATGCGACGGCTGTAAGACGCGGCCAGAAGTAAATTTTCAAAGAGGTGACATAATGCTCATGCTCACGCCGCCGTCCTGATTGCATCACGTCGTGTCGAGAACGTGGGTTTGTCAAGTTTGACGTTCTGTACAAAACGTGAGTATATTCCGTCCAGTGCTTTAGTTAAATGATGATATATTCCTCTAAACGTGAAAAAATTAGCAATCTAGGATCATTGGACGTAATTTATGGCGACATTTTCGATCGCAGAGATGGAAGGATTTTGATTTTTTAAAACATTTCTGTCAGGTGTACGAAGCTTATAGAATGGCAGCGCCTTCGAGCAAGGCTTGCAAGTAAGTCACGAGCTACAACTGCAAATAGTGAATGCAGGAGTCTTCTGTATATTTTCCGCGTATCTTTAGTCTGCTTGCAGCCGGTTTTTTCTCTAAGGGTCACTTAGACGCCCGAACTTAGTCGAGTGTTTAGTCATCGCGAGCGCAAAAGAGAGGTATGGCCGTTTGGCCGAGTAGGAAGAAGGCGAGACAAGAAAAAACCTTCTGCAGACTCTTTTTACTTTTCAAACCCTCCGTCAGCCCAACAACGGAGTACCTGATTGGTCAATATGTGCCCGATGACAGATAGTTGTCAGAAGGGTAAATAAAGCATCATAAGTTTCGCGTGAAGCATAACAAAGACGAGCGATGTAAGTCATGCAATGGCAAATCATCCCGATCATCAAGACGCGATCGTCTCGGAGAAGCTTAAACTGTTCAAAACCAGTTCTTTTAGGCTGAGCAGAAACAAGCTGTTGTCGGTGTCCTAAAATACAGACGCTTGACTCTCTTGTTCTGCAGTAGGAGTCTAGTTTTTCTCCGGACGTTGAAGATTCCGATTTACGCTTCCAGCGTTGTTGAGTCTCGCAGTCATCGGAAATTGCTTCAACATCGGCTACGACGAATTAAGTTAGCCTTTAAGAAATGGGGTAGCTCAACGGCGTACCAAATTTTTAACACACACTTCGCACAGACTCTGGAGGAATAATTTGGAAACAGAAGACCCAGATCTTCGGATAAAAGTTTGTCCAATGTGTGGAATTCTGTCGTCCTTTTGTCCTTTAAACGGTTTACCTACACAGTCAACAGCAATCCCAGAGCACGAGGTGTCTTCGGTTTAATTTAACTCCAGAAGCTCTGCTTGCGAAAGCTGCCCGATAAAAGTATTTGGTATTCGTAAACATAACGCAAGAGTTTGGACCAACGGTTCGTGATACTCCCGCAAGAAAAATTGATTTCAATTAGTTAATTAGATTATTTTGACAGGTGTGAACTTCCTCAAAAACACGAGAAGAGTCTGCAGTCTGTTTTTCTTCTCGTGCGTGCCAAGCCCATGTCTCGTCCCATTCTCCTTTAGGCTAAATAGTGTCTCCTCATAATCCTTGCTGAAATTTCGAGAGAAAAACAGACTGCCAGCAGTCTATCGTATCTTGTGCCGTTGCATTTCTCGGTTTAATGCGTTCACTTGCCGCTAAACTAACTCATTTAAACTTGAATT